>OX424445.1:7109979-7272051 GCA_949152495.1 Lasius fuliginosus
GAGAGAGAGAGAGAGAGAGAGAGCGCCAGAAAGCAAAATATAATAATATTTATTTAACTCACCTTTTTGCCAAGAAGTGTACTTGGTTTACAAAATTCCTTAACCACACATACCTTTCATACTCACATTTATTCCTTTTATACCTCTAAGACTAGTTTATTTTATCACAGTCTTTCTAGAAAGCAAAATATAGAATCGATTCTTTTCAGCAAAAGAATCGTTAATTGTCGTCAATAATTTTTAACTTTTACTTTAAGCCGTTAAAATGAAAGGCTTTTTATATTATAATTTCAGTTTCAAAAATAATAACACCACAAAACGTCTTTATATTAGAAATTCATTTAATACGTAAGCGTCTTACGTTGACGAACACCCTGTATACAAAAAGACAGAAATCGTGTTACCGACACTTCGTGCACATAGCACGGAACGCAACCGAAAATGTGCGCATTGTGAGTTACCATTGAGAACATTCGTGGACATTGGCTACGTAGTTCAATTTGCACGTTTTCTATGTCCACAGAGGGCGTATCGCTTTCAGGGATCACCTAAAACCGGGCCGTGACGTCTCTCAGGATTCTCTCTGTTATTATATTGACCGGTGTATAGGGTTTTTTACTAGGTCTACCTATCAGTAGCGGGATTCTCTAATGTCTTAGCGACGATTGTCGCTATCGCTAGTTATCGACTTTTGTCGCTTGCGCGATCGACGATGTCGACGCCGCGTGATTCTGTAATTTAGCCTTAACGATATTTATCGATGCAAGATTCGTTACCAGCGTATCGACAAAATTCGGTCACAATTCGGTAAATCTGACAACGTTGCAGTAAAAATCTAGTAACTTTCAGCAGAATTTATGAATTTTATGAACGCGAACGAAAAAAGATAAGAGAATATAACCTAAGTCGCACTCGGACTCTCAGTTTCAAGGGAGACGTTAAGAAAAAAAGAGTGGGATTCGATTGACCACGTTGCTTTTGACCACAGAACCTTCTGATAGGTAGACCTAGTAAAAAACCCTATACACCGGTCAATATAATTGGCTGTGGTCAAAAGTAACGTGGTCAAACGGGACGCTCCCGAAAAAAAGAAGGAACATGGCCCAAAATGGGACAATGTAAGTATTAATTCGAAATATGTTTTATATAGAAAATAAAAACAACAATATATTCTTTATAGAAAAATATTATTGGACTCGCGAAGAAACGATTGGAAATAATTGAAAAACCATTTTAATCCAATATTGTACACTATTCATTCCAATAGATTTTTCACTAATTCAATAGTATTTTTCCACAAGAAAAACATAAAATAATTACTTTTTATTCTTATAGCAAGAAAGCACGTTCCCGGACGCAGTTCCCGGTCAACATCGTTGCAATACACCAAAATGTTGGATTTCTTCTATCTAAATAAGAGCCTCGCTGAAGGCAAATTTAATACTTTACACGGAAAGGAAATAACACAAAAAAGTGGGCAGAGCTAGCTACAAAATTAAATAATGTTCAAGGAGCGACAAAAACTGCTGAACAGTGGCAAGTGGTACGTATATATAATATACATACTTGGCGCGAATAAACATTATGTACGTATTATACGTGCATATAATATACATACCTTGCTCATTTTGAAATAATTTTTATTACAATTTAAGTTATACATTTAACTTCAATTTGGATTTGGATATATATTTTTTTATGAACAGGAAAATAAAATAGAAAGTAATTTTATATGCTTAGGTATGGAGAGACTTAAAAAATCGAACTTCTGTGAAGGCACGCGATTTAAAAAGAGCTAAGGCCATGACAGGAAACAAATTCATTAAACAATCTGCAGAATTATCCGAAATGGAACTGCGAGTTATTGGAATAGTTGGCACAGAATATATTGAAGGGAGTAAGGATTGTGCTGAAAATATTCCGGAAGAGGAGGTATATATATATATATATGGACAATTATGTTTTATAATTGTCCATTGTAGAATTATCATGTATGAAGTATTCATAATTAATTAAAACAATTCAAACAATTAGTCTGACAATAATGAATGTTATACATATAATGAGATATAATGAGCTATTATAATATCTACATATATCTATATAATGAATTATAATTATAATGAAGTATAATTGCCTAATATATAATATATGCCTTTTTTCTATATTTATAGTCTTTACAAAACGAACTAATCTGTGGAAATACGTTAGTATTGAGGGATACCCCACGAGTAATAAACATTTGCAATACCCTTCCACAAGAAAACTTGCAAGAAGACCCGCAAACTTTGAACGAAGATAGAGGGAGACATTTTTATTATTATAAATTAATGTTAAAATAAAAATAAATGTATTGAACAATTTTCATAAAATTATCGTTATTATTTTGATTTAAAAATAATTATCGATTATATCCGAGTCAAAAAAATTTCCGAAGACTTAACAACAAGCAGAGGTTAGGTGTTTCGATGGATGTTTGAAAGTCAAACGCGATTTTAGATATTATCGACTTAATCGAACTTCTCGCATTCCGGGCAAACACATAAGCTCGGTGTCGGGTCGCGATCACGCGCCGAGAACCGCGTCACGCGCTTTTTCTTTTCGTTAGAGCGCCGAACGGCACGTGTTCGACACGCGATCGATTACCAGCTCTATTGTCCGAAAAGACGAAAACACGAGGATCGCGCCACATTTCGCAATATATATACATATATATGAATAAGAGAGTCTTCCGGATGCCAAGGCACGGCAACCGAAGCCGTCAGTCTCAACGTAACGCTCGAACCGTGAGATTCACCTGATCGATCGGTGTGGCCGGTAATTCTTTCAATCTGTTCGACCATTTTTCGTGTCGTTCTTTGCTCGTGTCGTCTTTTCTCTTGTCGTGTGAAGCTTGTGTCGTGTGTTTAATGAATCATCGAGTTCCTGCGTGAACCGATGTATTTTTTCTCTCGAGCGATCGCGTCGTGATCGCTGCGACACAAGTGAATCTCGGTTTACGGACTTGCCGTCTCGCCTCGTAGCACGTCAGTGATTTCGTTATAATTGTGACAGTACAAAGTATTCGCGCAACATAAGTAGCAAGTAATCAAATAATTAATCTAATTATTCATTAATTTTTGTTATATTCGCGAGCTAATGATCGTATCTCCTTCGCGACCGTCCTCGGCCTCGCGCTCAAGATTTCCGTCGGCCGCAATCAAGATCTCCGTCGGCCGCGATCAAGATCTCCGATCTTCAAGATATCCGACTCGCTTAAAGGCCGCTTTCTAAGGGATGGAACAGAAGATCTCCGTTCGCTAGATTGATACGGATCGTCGCTCGCGCCAGCTTGTGAATTGTTATAAAATAAATGTTCACTATAGACGACACGACAGTTCACATTTTCTCTTCCTTCACTGATCCTTCAGCGGATCTTCGGATTCGCGCAACCTACCGTCTTCGCGTTCAAATCTGAACGGATTCCGGCACCCTCTCGTTTCTCTTTTAAATTATTAACGCGGGGGCCGATCTCCTCGATTCTCCGATCTCCCCCCCGCGAACAATGGACCATGTAGAAAAAGTGGATTATGTTGAAATAAATAAATAATTAATACATTATTTACTTTAATTGTAATATATTTTTTATTCACAGTAAATTTTTTTGATACCGACATCGGCCTCGACATCGCTCCGATTGATGATGTTGTACTTGATGGAAATGCATCCAACAACGAGAATATCCCCGTGCAACAAAATCTCAAGAATGTTAATGAGAGGCAGACAAAGAGAAAGACGCCATGTGTACTTCCTGTTTCCAAGCCATCGAATCTACCGAGTACTGATCGTAACATCAGTTCATCGGTCTTTTCGAGAAGATGTAATAAGGGCATAAATAATATTATATAGTGTTATTGTACGAAAATTGAAAACATAATTTTTTTTAAATTTTCGTATAATAACGTTATAAAACGCCTTTTTTATAGTACTTTTATTATTTATATTTATAATTATGTTTTTTTACAAAATTGTAGCAAATCGTGTATGATCTGCTGAGCAGCTTCATTCATCGAGAGAGCAGTTTGAATACATTGCTCAGAAGCAAGCCGATGCTGCGTTTGTAAGTAACTCTTCAATTGGCGTAAAATATATGATTTTTTAAAAACAAATTATGTAGATAATTCATAAAATATATTCGAATGTTTGCAGATACATGCTGAATCTGCCAAAGTTCAAGCAGAGGCATCTAGAATGCATGCGCTTGCAATAACTGAAATTGCACATGCCATACAAAAGTTGGCAGATACTGCTGCTGTACAAGCTGTTAATGATAGTGAACGGATAAGAGTTTTTGAGAAACTTACAATAATGATGAAAAACCTATTGCCTACTTATCTCAATGAATAATCTCTGTGATGTCATAGTTCCTAGAGAATTCGACGAAGTACTGCGAGTACTTCTTTGCCAAATGTGATCCGCCCTATATTTTTATAATAATGACAAATTAAGATATAGTATCTATAATAGTGATCTTTATTTAATAATTATAATTATAATTTTGTTTTATTATTAGTTTTATTTTAATCTCTGTGATGTCATAGTTCCTAGAGAATTCGATGAAGTACTGCGAGTACTTCTTTGCCAAATGTGATCCGCCCTATATTTTTATAATAATGACAAATTAATATATAATATCTATAATATTGATCTTTATTTAATAATTATAATTATAATTTTGTTTTATTTTTAGTTTTATTTTATAATATAAAAAAAGTTAAAATAAAAAGTTTTTCAAGTAATAGAAAAACTTATACTTACTTTCAATCCGTATTATTACCGTAATAGCTATATTTTATCCAGCAACTTTTCTAATTCACTATGTCACATGTCACATATATTACACATACATGCATACATTACATACATCAACGTATTATCGATTACACAGATTATCGTTAACGGCTTAGCGAGACCTCCGGTATCGATCGCAACCGCATCGACACAGCTTCGACACTTTTCGAAATTCAACGATTCAAGTTATCGAGAGTTGTCGATAACTGCTAGTTACAGAATAACCTTTTGCGATAATCATCGATATCGATAGTTAACGATAGCGATTTTCGTCGTTAAGGAGTTACAGAATCCCGCTACAGAGGGGTCTGTGGTCAAAAGCAACGTGGTCAATCTAGAGATCCTTAAAATAGGAGTCCGGACAATGTTCTAGTAAGAAATTAAATGGCGTCTACCGTTGATATATATATAGTGAATGTATATATATTCGTAGTATAAAATAATCTAAAAAAATTTAATAAAAAGGTAAGACAATTTTTATTGTTCGAATTTTTACTATTTTAGTTTATAAAAATGTAAAATATTTAAATATTTATATATGAAATCTGAAATTTATATAAAAATTGCATAGAAAACTATGTTATAACTTTACATTTTAAGGTATTGGATAAATTGTTTACGATTGTAATTAATTTTTTTTCAGATGACGTTTTGTTGTGTGCCTTATTGTCGCAATAAAAGCGACGATGGAATTTCGATGAGACATTTCCCAAAAAATCCTACAAGACGAGCATTGTGGGCTCAAAATATAAATAGAAAAAATTGGGAACCAAATAATTATTCATGCATTTGTGATGTTAGTACATGTTTAAATATCAATAGAAAATTTGTGAAGGATATATCAGTAATATTCATTTTTTATCAACAGGTTCATTTTTCCAAAGAAATGTGGGAGAAACCTCGTGTAGATGGCAAGAAGAAATTAAAATGTAATGCTGTGCCGACAATTTTTCCTTTGCCAATAAGTAATAATACAGAAAAAGATTCTGTCTCTTGCGAAGTATGTATTAATTATGAAAAATGTTATTTATTTGAATAAAATATATGAATATAATTAATAAAGTATAAAGTGTAATTAATAAAGAAAATATAGTTATTAAATAATTAATAAAAAAAAATGTTTTTGTTCTCAGGTAAATGAAAAAACAGAATGCGTTGGAACTTCAACTTCATCTAGCAATTTTTGTGAGGAAAACACAAATCATAATTTACCATCACATATATTTCCAATACTAACGGAATCATATTGTTTATCATCAAGTGACGCTTCTCTCTCTTGTAAAGTACGTATATTTGCTTTGAATAATCTTACTTTTTAGAATAAAATATATGAATATTATTATTAAAGTATAGTATAGTATAATATAATTAACAAAGAAAATATAGTTATTAATATAATTAACAAAAAAAATGTTTTTGTCCTTAGGTAAATGAAACAAATGTAGAAATTTTAATCGCTGCCAGCAATTTAAAATCAGATAACTTGACTAATACCTTGACTGATACTTTGACTGATAGCTTGACTGATACCTTGACTGATAACTTGACTGATACCTGTGCATCAAAATCAACAGACTTAGATATAACTTCAACATCAAACAATACTTTATTACAAATTGAAGAATTAAAACAACAATTAAAAGAATCTCAGAATAAACTGAAGGTTGCAGACAAAATTATATCTAAGTCTGAAAAATCTAGGAGAGCTCTAATTATTCGTAATTTAAAATTGAAACGTTGTAATAAAACATTATGTGAAAAAAGTAAATTAAAATCGAAAGACATATTACACAAAGTATTCAACAACGACCAGATAGAGTGGCTTCAAAGCGATTATAAAAAACGTCGAATATATAAATGGTCTACTGAAACAATAAAAAAAGCCCTCCGAGTTAGATTTTCATGCACAGAAAACGGATATAATGAACTTATCAATCAAAATATTCCTCTACCATCAACACGCACACTGAGAAGAAGTCTTGAAGGTATTAATTTTTCTCCCGGAATATGCGATGATATTTTTGAAGCTTTGAAGGATAAAGTAGCACTATTCAAAAGAAAGAAATATTTAAACCAGTTCAAACCGGTATATCGATCACAACCAAATCTTATATTGAGCTGTCTAAATATTTGATTGAAAAACGCGGATATTTTTATGTATTGGGTGGTCGATTTACAAACGATTTTGTAGAAAATGTATTTTCAAATGTAAGAAAAAAATTTCCTACACCTAATGCGTTACAATTTCAACAGAGTTTGAAAATTTTAAGCGTTTCTCAATATATGCAAGAAATGAAAAATACAAGTTATGAACAAGACGATAATGATGTTCTTCTTGTTGATTTTTTAAAACGTTCTCAACAACGGAAAGTAACAAAAACAATATTAGAAGTTCCTGAAATTCCTGATTATATTGAAAAAAAAATTATTACACTAGATAACGATGAAAAACATGCTTTCTATTGTGTTTGCGGTTATATTATTTCAAAAATTTCCAAAAATTATAAAGTTTGTGAAGAATGCATACATTCTGCAGGATCAAAAAAATATGATTCTAGTTACAAATATTGCAAATTTCTTCGCATGCGATGCTATAAAGCAGAGACTTTGTTTTTTGTTAATAATGATACTTTTAATTATTTTTATGAGATGGGAATTATTATTCGTCATTATCTACTATTTTTAAGATCATTAGGTATAGATTGTGATTTACTTCATTTTTTCTTAGGAAAAATGAATCATATTAAGCATGAAAGTTTAAAAAATTGTCACAATCTAGATGATAAAATTATGAAATATTTTATTAAATATAGAATAAAAATTAATTGTAATTTTTAATGTCGCTAGTCATTAATTAAATAAGATAAATAATTTTTTATAATTCGACCTAACTAGCAATGGCTTAAACGAGTTAAGTTTAAGAAGAATACCCATAGGGAGACGTGTCTCTTGGTTCGAGACCACAAGAATACCCTGATATCATACAACTATCTCGTAAATAAATAGGCGAGAAAAATATAGGTCCGAAAAGTCGCTGAAGCGGGAGTCGAACTCGCGTCTTTCGCTTGCCGGGCGACTGCTTTAAACCATCTAAGCTATTCAGACCCTTTCGGTCCTATATTTTTCTCTAGCCTTATAAATTGGATGTTAGTAAACAAATTTGAGAAACATTATACCGGCTCTCTACGGTTAAGGTGTAAATTTTAAATACTTGTGTGACAACTCCTTATTTTAGGTCCAGGAGTATTAAACAACTAATTAATAATTTTTAATGTCGCTAGTCATTAATTAAATAAGATAAATAATTTTTTATAATTCGATCTAACTAGCAATGGCTTAAACGAGTTAAGTTTAAGAAGAATTTTTTCTCGCCTATTTATTTACGAGATAGTTGTATGATATCAGGGTATTCTTGTGGTCTCGAACCAAGAGACACATCTCCCTATGGGTATTCTTCTTAAACTTAACTCGTTTAAGCCATTGCTAGTTAGGTCGAATTATAAAAAATTATTTATCTTATATAAAAATTAATTGTGTTAAAGAACGCCTGCGACGACCACTTTATAATAGCAAAACTATGGCAATGCATTCTACTATCAAATAAATTTAATTATTTAATAAATTATAAGAGTTTCTATTTATTTCCTATTCCATCACATTCAAATTACCGCTGCACTAGAAATGGAATTTCGACAACAATGATTGGTTGCGCCATTTTCTTTCCTAACCAATGAAAGTACCGACATGATTGTCCAGACTCCTATTTTAAGGGTCTCTAGGTCAATCGAATCTCACTCAATCCGATCACTCCAGAGACAGGATTATTGATCCGGATTAGTCTAGGGAAATTTAGAAAGTCTATTGAGTGCCACTGCTCAGTCCGATCAGAGATCCGATTAGTTGTCGTAAACCCCTGACAGAGAGAAGGAGGAGAGGCGCCACGCCGTCATTTTTCGTATGACGCTTTTTCTAAGCCGCTCACTAGCGTCACGTACATCCATTTTACGGCCGCTTGGAACTAAGTGGCCACATCCACTTTCGATGTCGATAAAAAAGCCAGTTTTGGTTCATATCCGTGCTACATCCACAATTTTTTGGTTCGTGTCCGTGCTACATCCATATAATTGTGGATCAAAAATATATTCGAAACTTCGTGAACTTATTAATATGTTTTATTAAATGCGTGTAACGTTTTGGCATTCTAGTACATAATACGATATAAATTATTACTAAAATATTTTTACGTATATCCGCATGTGCGCAATGAAATAAATTTTCTTAAATCAATTTTTCTTGATAAGTCTTAATTGAATATAATGTAGAACATATCTGCAATATATTACTTTTACTTTTTTCTTATTCTTGGAACAAAAGTATCAAGCATTTAAGCAATCATGCATTTTAATCAAATTATGATTTTAATTTATAGCTTTTTATATTAATTTCTTTATATTAATTTATTTTTTACTTATTATTAATTTAATTAATTTTTTATTTATAAATTCGATTGGATGCGTAGTCTTTTGAAAATAAACATATAATAGGTGTGCTCCGCTTGACGTTATATTTTCGCTTCGAAGACTAATTGTAAGATTCTTCACCCTATCTAGTTAAAAATTATCCGATTTATGTCGTGTTTGATGTCGTTTTAATCGCCAAAATCTCATTAATCCATTAAGATTATTTTCAAGCTGTTTAAATGCAAAATAGAAGTTTTAGTTTTCATCTCAAAAAATGTTTACATTCGTGAATTGCTATGGTTAGGGAGAGCCCATTGTAAGAGACTTCGGAACTCTTTGATGATAGGTCATCTCGCTCGCTCTCTACTCGCGGTCTCGCTCTCGCTCTTACACTCGACGAGTCGCGCTAGACAGCTCGGAAAGATAAGCTGATCCGAGAATCGAGAGAAAACTACAACTTCTATTTTGCATTTAATCGGCTTGAAAATAATCTTAATGTATTAATGAGATTTTGGCGATTAAAACGACATCAAACACGACATAAATCGGATAATTTTTAATTAGATAGGGTGAAGAATCTTGCAATTAATCTTCGAAGCGAAAATATAACGTCAAGCGGAGCACACCTATTATATGTTTATTTTCAAAAGACTACGCATCCAATCGAATTTATAAATAAAAAATTAATTAAATTAATAATAATTAAAAAATAAATTAATATAAGAAGCTATAAATTTAAATCATAATTTGATTAAAATGCATGATTGCTTAAATACTTGATACCTTTGTTCTAAGAATAAGAAAAAAGTAATTTATTACAGATATTTTCTACATTATATTCAATTAAGACTTATTAAGAAAAATTGATTTAAGAAAAAATTTATTTTATTGCACATGCGGATATACGTAAAAATATTTTAGTAATAATTTATATCGCTGTATTTATATCGTATTATATATACTAGAATGCCAAAACGTTACACGCATTTAATAAAACATATTAATAAGTTCAGAAGTTTCATGAAGTTTCGATATATATATATTTTTGATCCACAATTATATATATGGATGTAGCACAGACATGAACCATTAAATGATCGACAGTATCGAAAAGTGGATGTATATTAGCACGGACATGAATCAAATGACCGACAATTTTGAAAGGGATGTGGATCAGTGATTCCAATTCCTAAAAGTGGATGTATGGCGCTGCTCTACGGCCTAGTAAAAGCGTCTCACGAAAATCGCCGGCATGGCCGCTCTCAGGCTTCTCTCTGTAGACAGATAGCCAAAGGTCTGGGTTTAGGCGTGACCCCCACTTCTGTAGTTTCAGAGTTTGACCCTTACCGACAGACTTGCCCCTGGTTCGAGTCCGTGCTAAACTCTGGAACAGACTTCGCCCCTGGTTCGAGTCCGAACTAATCTTCTCAACAGACTTCGCCCCTGGTTTGAGTTCGAGCTAAACTCCTCCTCAACAGACTTTGCCCCTAACTCCTAATAGTCTATTACTTATTACCAAGTAATAAAAGTTTTATTGTTAATATTATATTAATGTTTTACAATAAAAATTTTATAAATAACAAATTTTATTATACATATATTAATAAAAAATTTTTTGTACTACTGTGTAGAAATTTATATGAATAAAAGTTACAAATAAAAAATATTTATTATGTGTCATTTCTATATAATCATATTCTTAATATACAGTATATAACCAAAATATTTTCATTAATATTTTCACTATCTTATTATGTTGCATGTCAGCAATAACAAAATTGTAAATAAAAAATAAATTTTAAAGAAATAGTTCATTTATTGATCATGTCATATCCTTATAAGTATGTATGTTCTGTTATGTAATATTTAAAAGGTATATTAAAAACTTTTTTTACATTCTTTTTTATTGATATTCCACATTTTGTGAATAGTTTTTATGTCATTCATAGTCGAGAACACAGATTTGTGGTTTAAAAAAGCATTTAAATTGCATTTTTAACTTAAAACAATCTTATACTTATATATACTCATTCTAATTAATTTTAATTGTAAGATGCAGTTCAAATGCTTATAATTATGAATAACATAAAACTTCACAAAATGGAATATTAATGAAAATGTGAAAAGTTTTTTTTTATTTAGAAAAAATATTAAAAATTTTTTTACTTCCTAAAAAAATTATTAAAAAATTTTTAAAAAATGAGAAAAATTTTTAAACAAATTTGCGATGAAAAGTTAGTTCTCGAATGTGAATTTTGTCTCTAGTCAAACATTTTTTACATTTTGCTCTGCCTTTTAATCTACAATATTTTTGAATCATCCGTTAAATTTACTAATTGTAAGCGTTATAATAATAGAACAATATCGATCTGTTTAAGTAAATGTAATTAAAAATCTAATTTTAATTGATGATTAATGTGACCAAATTTAATTGTATATATATCTTTCCTTTGATTTTAGTTAATTTCTTATATATAATAGCTGTTTTGAAAATTGTCTTGTGTACTATAGCCATTCTTGCATACATATATGTATGCATATATATATATATATATATATATATTATATATATATATATATATATATATATATATATGTGAGATTATGAGATATATACATTATGATACATATCTTATAAGAAATTTGCTAGAATCAAGGGAAAGATATATACGATCAAATTTAGTCATGTTAATCATCAATTAAACAGATATTTGATTACATTTACTTAAATTGATCGATATTGATTGATATTAAATGGAAAAAGGGAGAGAATTAATCAATTACAATTTATTTAAATCAATCATTAATCGAAAGGATTTGCTTTAAATTATTGCGCTGTAATTAATTAATTAATTAATTAGAGCGAATTATATCGTTTTCGGCGACTCTTCAGCATCGAAAATTTTCAAAAAACTCCGTTATCTATAAAATATAAAAATTGATCATTGTCTTTGTTATTAACAATATAAAAATTGAATATTTTAACAAAATATCAGATGCGGCGTTTTTTCTTGCGCGGAGTGTATGTATATATTATATATATATATACACTAGCAGATCTTGATGTCGATAATAGGAGGGGTTTAGACAAAATTATTTGGTTTCATATCACATTTTACTTTCATGATTTGATTTGATTTTTTTATTTCATGCTTACTCTAAAACTAACAATGAGATATTTAATACACTTTTTATCCAAATATTTTTAAAAAATTCAGCAAAATTAATTTTTTTCATTTTGAAAGAGGGGGTTTTTACCCCAAACCCTTCTCCCTCCCATGATCCGCTAGTGTGTGTATATATATATATATAATAAACATAAGTTAAAAAGATACATCTTTTTTTTATTTTTATTTGTAAATTATTCATTTATAAACATATTTTTTCATAATTAACGATTGCCTTTGGTCTCCTTAAAATCATTTATACAATGTGATTATAAATGCGCAATGTTTTTTTCCAGTGTACATGTTGTACATGTATGAAGTAGGTAATGTTTAAATAAATTTTTTCCAAATAGGTAATGAAAAGTTGCTGAAATGGTCCTCGGCATCAGTTCAGAAAGCAGGATTATGCGCGGATCACTTTAATAAAGAAGATTTTATTAATCATACAAAATTGCATCTTAGAAGAAATCCCATACCATGGATCCCAAAGGATATTCAAAATATTTCTATCATCTCTGTCGAAGAAAATGATAAAAAACACTGCAGAAGAAGCTGGAAATATTGAAGAAAATATACAGGATGTTGTTGATCACTTACAAATAAATAATCGAGATTGCACTCCGATGGAAGTCGATCACACTGACAATGTTGTTGATCACTTATAATTAGATAATCAAAATTGCACTCCAATGGAAGTCGATCACACCATTGAAATAAACATTGCAGAAACTATCAGAAACAACAGAAATGAAGAAGTCGCAATGACAACAAATAAAAAATGTTACTCTTCTGGAAAAGAACTTTTTGGCAATTTTGGAAGTGAGTTAACAGACAACGAGGAATGGCTTAATAAAGAAAATCAATGTCCATTATTTATTGACAATTACTCTCAAGAAGTGGAAATAAAAACAAAAGTGCACAAAAAGCGAAAAGAAAAACTGCAAAAGAAGTGTACCCCTCAAATAATATATAACGAAGATGAAATCGATGAAATGGAAGAATTAAAGAAAGAGAATTTAAGATTAAAAAAGCTTCTTGAGCAAAGAAAAAGAAAACAAAAAAAAATCAATGTTATGTTGGAGCGTCGCAATTCTAAAATTCGAAAAATAAAGAGTGTTTGCAAACATAGTATTGATGAATTTTTGGATAGAAAGAAGTGTCAAATGCCACTTGCAAGAACGATGATAAAACTTCAACTACATAAAGGAAGATCAGAATATACAAAAGGAGAAAAAAATCTTGCGAAACAAATGTTTTATTATTCGGCAAGTGGATATTCACGGATGAGAAAGGCTGGATTAAATCTCCCATCAACATCTTCTGTCAGAAGTTGGATTTCTGAAACAGGATTATGCGAGGAAATATTTAGCAAAATACAAGAAAGTTTGTCTAAATTACCATCTTCTCAGACAGTTTGCTATTTTAAATTTGATGAGATGTCGATTAAAAAATTTCAAGAATATAGTCAGAAATATGATCTCATTGAAGGTTTAATAGATCTCGGACCCTTAGGACGAAGCAATGAATCTGCTGAAAATATTTTACTCTTTTGCCTTGATAGCATTAATGCAGAAAATCCTTGGCGCCAAATATTAGCATACTTTTTAACAGGAAATAACTCAACACACAAGGAGATTGCTCAACTCATCGAAATATGTTTGGAAAAACTCAAACATATAGGGGCAAATGTAAAATTGATAACATGCGATCAAGGTGGACCAAACAGGAAAGCTTTCAGTAATTGGAAAATTTCACCAGATGAGCCATTTTTCTCATTAAACAATGAAACTTATATTGCTTCTTTTGATTGGCCTCATCTTATCAAACGGTTGATTTGTCAAATAAGATCGCATAAGTACATTTATATAAATGGAGAAATAATTATGTCTTTTCACGACTTATTTGCAACGTGGGAATTTGACAGAAAATTAAGTACTTCAAATTTATTGGGCCACATTACCTACGCGCATTTTTATCCTAACAATTTTGAAGCCATGAATGTGAAAAGGGCTTTTCAAATGTTAAGTGCAAGGTTCGCTGCATCAATATTGACAGCAGGCCAAAGTAACGTACTGAAAAGTACTTCATGGAAAGCATCTGCAGATTTTGTTAATAAAATGAATAAAATAATAGATGCTATGAATGTATACCATTTAAATAAATGGAAAGGAGAAAAGGGGCCGATATCAGAAGATAATATAATGGCTGAAGAATTATTAACATCTTTCATTGAATGGTGTTCGAAGTGGAGTACTTCTCCCAACAAGATGTCAAGACCTCCGTGCTTTGATGGAATGATTATGACTGTGCGAGCAGTTTTATCAACGTATCGTTCCATCAAACAATTCTATCCAAACTTCAAGCTCGCCACTGCATTGTGTAACCAGGATTCCGTAGAACATACATTCGGAAAAATTAGAGGACGCGGAGGATTCAATCGCAATCCTACCGCGAGGATGGTACGATTAACGTTACGCCATATTTTAGCAAGTGAGCGTATTTACGGAAGCGATAGAGGCAACACAATTTGTCCAGAAACATCTTCCTTAACAGAAGGTACATCGGTAGTTAATAGTGAAATGGAAGCTGAAAATATTTTATTACAAAACGACAAACTCACTTTTCCAATTGAAATGGATGATGACGACGACAATGCTCTCATCGTGACAGCTTTTGAAGAATTGAGTCAATATTCAGAACAAAACTTCCGACAACATAATAAATATGCTCGACAAGAACAATTCGTACACGTATGAAGAAAATGCTATTGCATATTTCGCAGGATATATTGCTCGCCACGGATACGAAAAAACTAAATGCGAGAGTTGCCGTGAAACAAATTTAAAAACACCGATGGAAGAATCTAACGATAATGAAATTTATATTCAGTTACGTGAATATAAACACGAAGACGAAGATAGACCTGAAGTTGAATGGCTATCAAGGCCAACGGATATATGTATAAATATTATCACTCTTCAACTTGAAGCATTACATTTATATAACAAGAAATATTGGCATTTAAAAAATATAAAAAAAAACTTCTTGAAATTTGCGTAGAACATGTCCAACATGTTAATAAAGATTGGTTCGATCAGAACAATGAGTGTTATTTACATAGAATGGACATGTTAGATTTTACGTTAAAAGTCAAGATATATGCAATAACAAAACAAAATAACAACAAACGAAGAGAAGAAACAAATACAAAAATAAAGACAAAAAGTCAAAAATTTAGAAATATAAAACATATGTAAAATTAAAACGGAAGCAGTGAAGAGGACAATTAATCACAAAGAAAAGGCACGGATATCAAGCAAAAAAATAGTAGTGAAATGTATACAAGAAATGGACAGAAGAAAGAGTATAGAGAGAAGAATAATAAATTTGGAAAGAAATAGAAAAGAAGCAAAAAAGAAAGTGGAAATAAGCAAAAAAGCGCTAAAGAAAAAAAAGGCAAATGTTTAATTTGCTATATTTAATTTTTGAAAAGCAAATTTTTTCATAAATATTGTTATATATAATATTGATATATAATTTAAAGCAAAAAGAATATAAAGTTGTAGTTTTAGTGGAATAGGCCTATTGGGGAAACCACTTAGAAAAAAAACGCGTCGACAGTAGTACCTCAAGGGTGATGTGGAAATCTACTGACATTTAAATTAAATATTTCCTGTAGAAAATTGTATTTTCACAAAGTTCCCTGCACTTTGGACGATTTTAAGCTTTATAAAATTTTATTCAGAAGACAAGGTCAAGGCTCTGAATTATGATAAAATTAGAAAAGATAACGCAGGCTAATAAGAGCCAAATAAACAAAATGTATACTTATTTAAAAAAACAAAACATTAAAAACAGGTATCTTTTGGTATTTTTGAACGCAAACTTAAAATTCAAAGATGTCGTTATTTATTAATAATTGTTTATTTGTGGTGCCGAAACGTTGAAATAAACAATTATTAATTATTAAATAACGACGATTTTTGGAATTTCAAGTTTGCGTTCAAAAATACCTAGATATCTGTTTTTAGTTTTTTGTTTTTTTAAATAAGTATATACATTTTGATTGTTTATTTGGCTCTTTTATTAGCCCGCGTTACTTTTTCTAATTTTATTCAAAAGGGTTAAAAATATAGATAAGATAAATCGATTTCATACATTTCCATTACAGGCTGATTTTGATCTACTTATTTGAATTCTTTACATTTATATTTTAATAAAATTGTCAGAAAAGAGTAAAAAGTTTTCAATCACAGTGTATAAAAAATTGCTGCATATCGAAAAAATCTATTGTATACGTGCAAATTGCATTAATACATTTAATATAAAAAATAAAATAACTATATGCATTACTTTTTTTTCACCGATCTTTAATAATATCTCGCCGGTGTTTTTATCATATATATAATTTTCATCGTTTTTGACCTGTTTTATCTTGGAAACAGTTACTGTGTTGGCCGCTACTATGATATGGCGCTGAAACTAGTGAGAAGTGCCGGTCACGCCTAAACCCAGACCTTTGGCTATCTGTCTATTAATCTGTGCTCCGGTCAACCCTTAAGGGTCGACAGGAGTGACGGCCAGATTCCGAATTGATCTTGGAGACCTCGCGCGGTGACAATGCGAAACTTTGTTGCAGTGTTGCCAAACTTTCAGGTTTTATGTGGTGGTGTATGTCTGTACACTTACACACACCATTGAACTGCTCACGCGGACGCACGCTAGAGACATACGGCCTGAAAATGCTTTCTGGCCTTCCGTAGCAGAAGGCAGTAATGTACCAAGGCTAATCAGCACCCGCTTTTTGTAATTTTTTTAATTTTACAAGTCTGTTTTTGTAAATTTTATAATTTTATAAGTCTGTAGTAACTAAAAACATTAAAAAAGTAAAATCTGCAAAATAAAAAATTCTGAAAGAAAGAAAGTAAAATAAATATTACTGTAATGTGATATATTATTAATTAAAATTGATAAAATAATTTTATGTATATATTTATATATAAAATTTATGTTTTATGGAATTATTTAGCACCTACAATTAAATACTTTCAACCAATAAACTCAAAAACATTTTTTTGATTAATTTTACATAAAATTTACTTATTACACAGTTTTATCTTTTATATTTTTCTATATTTAGATGATTATATAAAATTATTTCAGTTTCAATTATAAGATTATTGTAAAAAAACATTATTATTTATTATTATCATTTACATTGATTCCTATGGGGAAATATACGCTCACACAGGCATTAGAAAGCTGACAGTTTGAAAGCAAAGTTAGTAAATCTAATATTTTGATAGCAAAGAATTTTCTACTTTTATTTAGCAATATTATATAATTAATTTAGATGATTATATAAAATTATTTCAGTTTTAATTATACGATTATTGTAAAAATAATTAACTAAATAACAAATATAACATAAATATAACATAAATAAATATATAATGTATTATAATGTAATATAATTATAATTATATAATTAATTAATTATGTATTATAATTATAATTTATTATTATAATGTATTATAATGTATTATAATGTATTTATAACATAAATAAATATAATAAATAATATAATATAAATTGTCACTCTTGGTCGTGTTCCGAAACTGCCAGTACTAAAAATCTAGTTCACGTCAAATGTATTATAGATTTTCAACACTGGCAGTCAATTTCGGAACAGAGCCCTTGTCAGTATGTTATCACGGATATTCCCCATGAGCTGCTCTTACTAGTGAGAATTATTTTTCCCAAATATTTCATCGAAGAAGTTACATAGCTTCGTGAAATTTTTTTTATATATTCGTTATATAATTACGCAACCTTGTACATAGCCGGATTTTGCATTTTGGCTCCTAAAAATTTATAATAAATAAAATACGGACTCGCAGCTAACCTAACCTGACCCGTTGCTAGCTGCGCGTTTCCCCACATTTATTAAAAATTTTATTTTGATCGTTTTTCCAAAATCCGGCTATGTACAAGGATGCGGCTGATCTTGCTGATTAAAAAGAGCATGATTTTAATTAAATTTATTAATTAATTGGGCTAAAATTTGGGAAAAACAAATCCGTAATTCCCAGCCGGCCGACAGAGGTCTCCACCTTGACTCCGGTTGTAGTAACTTTAAGTAATAATAACTAGACTTTTTAATTAATTAATAACTTTTAATTAATATGTATGATGTGTACAATAAGAGGACTGATGAACGAATGAATAAATGTTTTATAACAAAATATACAGTTGTCAAGTGAAATAAATATGTTTGTTAAATCAATAAAATATTAAAGTGAAATAGGTAACAAGTTCATTCTTAAAAGTTGGTAATAATAAAAATCCCTAAAAGCGAAACAGGAACGCCACAGTACTCTCCGCCCAGCGACGTACTACGTTGCGAACTTGACTCTTTTAGGACCAGAGTATGTTCTGAGTGTTCCGCGAGAAATCGAAATAGCAGGTGTTGAATTCAAACCAGTAGAACTCGTAGAAGTAGAACGTGTAGAACTCGTAAGAGAAGGCATCTCAAAAACACCATCAGAAACTTGTGGTAAAAAGGCTGGTTTAAGTCGTTCAGTAGTAATATTTATATTTTTTCCTGAAACATCAACAGTGAATAAATTATCATTAATTCTTTCAACAATACGAAACGGTCCAGAATAAGGAGGTTGAAGAGATTTCCGAAAAGAATCGTCACGAATCCAAACGTGAGTACAATCATAAAGGTTTTTATGATAAAAAGGTGTTCTTCTACAATGATGTGCAGTAGGTTTTGATCTTATCTCCCTCATGTGTACTCTATGTTTCTCAATAAAAATTTCAGGATCAGGTGGAAAATCCTCTTCAATAAAAAATTCTCCTGGAATTCTGAGCGTAGAGCCATAAAGCATCTCTGCTGGAGAAGCGTTCAAATCTTCTTTAAAACAAGTACGAAGACCAAGTAAGACAGTAGGTAAAATTTCCATCCAATTTTTATTTGAGTGACACATAATAGCACTTTTCAAAGTCCGATGCCATCTTTCTAAAATTCCATTAGAAGCAGGATGATATGCGGAAGTTCTAATACGCTCACAACCTATTAATTTGGTGAGAGCTTTAAAAAGTGCAGCTTCAAATTGCGGACCTTGATCTGTTGTAATAGTATGCGGAGCGCCATATCTTGCAACCCAATGAGAATAAAAAGCTATGGAAACAGTCTCCGTAAAAATCTCAGTTAAAGGAATCGCTTCAGGCCATCTTGAAAACCTGTCGATCATAGTAAGACAATATCGGAAATTTTTACAAGGAGGAAGAGGACCAATCAAATCAAGATGAACATGTTGAAAACGATGATCAGGAACAGCAATCTTCTGGGGTGAATTTTTGGTATGTTTCTGAATCTTTGCTCTCTGACAAGAAAGACAAGTTCTAGTCCATTCTTTAATATCTTTCCTCATAGAAGGCCAAATAAATTTCTGTTGAATCATCTTACAAGAAGAACGAGCACTAGGGTGAGCCATTTCATGAACCACATCAAAAATCCTTCTTCGAAGTTGATGAGGAACATATGGACGAATATTTGTAGTTAAACAATCACAAAATATGGAAGTAGTCGAGCCAGTAAGTATAAGTTTTTGTAACTTTAAAGAAGAATTAGTAAGAAGTATTTTTAATTCATCGTCTTTTTTCTGAAATTCAGCTAATTCTTCCAGAGAGACTATAATCGGCATCGATACAGATTCAATTCTTGAAAGAGAATCAGCTACAATATTATCTTTACCAGAAATGTGTTCTATATTCGTAGAAAATTGAGCAATAAAATCCAGATGTCGAAACTGTCTGGGAGAAGCTTTGTCCAATTTCTGTTGAAAGGCATAAATTAAAGGCTTGTGATCTGTTCTAATAACAATTTGTCGTCCTTCAAGCAAGTATCTAAAATGTTTGATGGCTAAATAAATTCCGAGAAGTTCTCGATCGTAAGTACTGTAGTTCTTTTGGGTATTATCTAATTTTTTTGAGAAAAAGGCAATAGGTTTATTTACACCATCTACTATTTGTTCTAAAGAAGCTCCAACAGCAAAATCAGAAGCGTCACATGTAAGAATTAGAGGTACAGTAGGAGCAGGATGAGACAAAGTTGCAACTTTCAAAAGTTCTTCTTTGCATTTATTAAATGCTTCTTCAGCATCAGAAGTCCAAGTAATTATCCTCTTGTCTTTCTTTCTACTATCTTTAAGATAATCAGTCAGTTTTGCTTGATGAGACGCTGCATTTTTCAAACATCTTCGATAAAAATTAATAATTCCGATAAATCTTCTTAATTCATGTATAGTTTTGGGTTTTCTATAATCAATAATTGCCTTAACTTTTTCAGATGTCGGTTTGATTCCTTGCTTGGAAACTAAATATCCAAGGAAAGGAATTTCTTCTTTACCAAATTGACATTTGGATAAATTGATTGTCATACCAAATTGGTTGAGTCTGGAGAAAATGGTACGTAAATGTTGAACATGTTCCTCCTCATCCACGGAAGCTATAAGAATATCGTCTAAATAACAAAAACAATAATCAAGACCTGACAAGATTATGTTCATAAGACGTTGAAACGTTTGAGCAGCATTCCGCAAACCAAAAGGCATTACCAAAAATTCAAAAAGACCGAATGGAGTAGTAACCGTTGTTTTAGGTATGTCTTCTTTAGCCACTGGAACTTGATAGTAAGCTTTGACTAAGTCCATCTTTGAAAATATGTTTTTGCCATGTAGGGAAATAGTAAAATCTTGGATATGAGGAAGCGGATATCTGTCAGGAACTGTTACTGCATTTAAAGCACGATAATCACCACAAAGTCTCCACGAATTTGGCTCACTCTTTGGAACCATGTGAAGTGGGGCTGCCCAGGTGCTGCTAGAAGGTCTGCAAATTCCTTGTTCCACCATAAAGAGAAATTCTTCTTTTGCACATTTCAATTTCTCTGGTGACAATCTTCGAGGAGCAGTAGCAGTTGGAGGACCTTTCGTAACAATGTGATGTTCAACTTGATGAATCTTCATTGTGGAAATCGGAGCAAAACGAGTCAGTTCAGGGAATTCAGCTAAAATCTTATGAAAAGGTGAATCCGGAGAAGTTGTACATACAGTTAAATGATCGACTTTTGACAGTTTCCCTTTAAAAGCAAGTCCGGTAACACTATCTAAAAGTCTTTTGTTTTTAATATCTACTAAAATGGCATAGTGACTTAGAAAATCCGCACCTAAAATAGGTCTTTGTATGTCCGCTATACAAAATTTCCATTTAAAAGTTCTCCGAAGACCAAGATTTAAAACTAAAGTTTTTGCTCCATAGGTGTCAATCCTGGTTCCGTTAGCTGCAAAAAGCTTGAGAGAAGAAATTTGAATTTTTGATGCAAATCTCTTGGGAATAAGCGAAACATCTGCTCCTGTATCTACCAAAAAATGTATCCCTGAGGACTTATCAGAAACTATGAGACGATTATGAGGTAAACCGTTGTTTTCCGCCTCAAAATCCAACGGTGCAACTAGTTTTCCTTCTCTGTAATAGATTTTGACATATCGCAAGGAATAGTACATTTGAACGCTTTTGCACCAAACTTTTTATGGTAAAAACAAATGTTTTTATTTTCTTTATCAGATTTATTCCTAGAAGAAGATCTAAATCTTTTCCCTTTATATTTGAATTTAGATTTACTGCGAGGATGTCTAACCTCGAGTGCCGCAATCCGTTTTTCAAGTTCAGCAAGATCAGAAACTTTAGAAGTGTCTTTCTTTAACGGAGAAGCTATAGTCGCTACTTGAAGGCAATTGTCACGATCCATAATTTTATCAGCTAGTTCAGCAAGCTTAATTAAAGGACATTCTTCAACAACAGCAAGAGTAGCTTGAATTTGATAAGGTAATCTTTGCAACCATATCGAATGTAAAATATTATCCGAAATAGTACCTCCTGCTAATTGTTTAATTTCTCTTAATAATTCGGATGGTTTCTTATCATTAAGCTCAATTCCGGCTAATAATTGACGTAATCGTTTCTCTTCTGAATCCGTAAATCGATTAATCAGCAAATTTTTAATATGTAAATATTTATCTTTTACAGGTGGATTCTCAATTATTTCAGATATTGCGACTAATGCTTGTTCGTCTAAATGTCGAATCACCGAACTATATTTAATATCATCAGAACGGATACGATAAACGGTGAATTCACTCTCAAGTTGAGCAAACCATAACTTAGGCTGTTTGTGCCAGAAATTCGGCAATTTAATTAGACGGAATTCATTTGAATGGATCTCATGTGACTGACCTTGTGAGTGTTGATTATCACCAATGAAATGTAAAGATTCAGATGCGTTTGCCTGTCGTTGTTGAAGGTCTCCCTCATTAATTGCAGGAACTGATGCTGTTATAGGAGTCTGAATCAGAGATCGATCTAAAGGCATCTTGAAATTCCTCTGAAGTACACGAAGTCTAGAAATCCTTGAAACTCGACGACTCGAAGATCTCGTCGGCTCGAAATTCACAAGGAAAAACCACACAAGGATCACAGCAGCGACCGGAACTCAATTATTCAAAGTTCTTGTAATTCACTGATTTTAAATCTGCTACGTAATCCAAAGTAACGGGGTCACCAGTTGTAGTAACTTTAAGTAATAATAACTAGACTTTTTAATTAATTAATAACTTTTAATTAATATGTATGATGTGTACAATAAGAGGACTGATGAACGAATGAATAAATGTTTTATAACAAAATATACAGTTGTCAAGTGAAATAAATATGTTTGTTAAATCAATAAAATATTAAAGTGAAATTGGTAACAAGTTCATTCTTAAAAGTTGGTAATAATAAAAATCCCTAAAAGCGAAACAGGAACGCCACACGGTCGACCCTTAAATAAAAATAAATCACTGTTAATTAATGATAGAACGATGCCAGAGAGAAGCCTGAGAGCGGCCATGCCGGCGATTTTCGTGCGACGCTTTTACTAGGCCGTAGAGCAGCGCCATACATCCACTTTTAGGAATTGGAATCACTGATCCACATCCACTTTCAAAACTGTCGGTCATTTGGTTCATGTCCGTGCTAATATACATCAACTTTTCGATACTGTCGATCATTTAGTGGTTCATGTCCATGCTACATCCATATATATAATTGTGGATCAAAAATATATATATCGAAACTTCATGAACTTATTAATATGTTTTATTAAATGCGTGTAACGTTTTGGCATTCTAGTATATAATACGATATAAATACAGCGATATAAATTATTACTAAAATATTTTTACGTATATCCGCATGTGCAATGAAATAAATTTTTTCTGAAATCAATTTTTCTTAATAAGTCTTAATTGAATATAATGTAGAAAATATCTGCAATAAATTACTTTTTTCTTATTCTTAGAACAAAGGTATCAAGCATTTAAGCAATCATGCATTTTAATCAAATTATGATTTTAATTTATAGCTTTTTATATTAATTTTTTATATTAATTTATTTTTTATTTATTATTAATTTAATTAATTTTTTATTTATAAATTCGATTGGATGCGAAGTCTTTTAAAAATAAACATATAATGGTGCGCTCCGCTTAACGTTATATTTTCGCTTCGAAGACTAATTGCAAGATTCTTCACCCTATCTAGTTAAAAATTATCCGATTTATGTCGTGTTTGATGTCGTTTTAATCGCCAAAATCTCATTAATCCATGAAGATTATTTTCAAGCTGTTTAAATGCAAAATAGAAGTTTTAGTTTTCATTTCAAAAAATGTTTACATTCGTGAATTGTTATAGATGGGGAGAGCCCCTTGTAAGAGACTTCGGAACTCTTTGATGATAGGTCATCTCGCTCGCTCTCTACTCGCGGTCTCGCTCTCGCTCTTACACTCGACGAGTCGTGCTAGACAGCTCGGAAAGATAAGCTGATCCGAGAATCGAGAAAAAACTAAAACTTCTATTTTGCATTTAATCGGCTTGAAAATAATCTTAATGGATTAATGAGATTTTTGCGATTAAAATGACATCAAACACGACATAAATTGGGTAATTTTTAACTAGTTAGGTAATTAAAATTTTGATTACCTATCTAGTTAAAAATTACCCGATTTATGTCGTGTTTGATGTCATTTTAATCGCAAAAATTTTATTAATCCAGTAAGATTATTTTCAAGCCGATTAAATGCAAAATAAAAATTTTAGTTTTTATTTCATAAAATGTTAACATGTTTACGAATGTGTTTCGATTCTCGGATCAGCTTATCTTTCCGAGCTGTCTAGCGCGACTCGTCAAGTTTAAAAGCGAGAGCGAGACCGCGAATAGAGAGCGAGCGAGATGACCTATCATCAAAGAGTTCCGAAGTCTCTTACAATGGGCTCTCCCCATCCATAGCAATTCACAAATGTAAACATTTTTTAAAATGAAAACTAAAACTTCTATTTTGCATTTAAACAGCTTGAAAATAATCTTAATGGATTAATGAGATTTTGGCGATTAAAACGACATCAAACACGACATAAATCGGATAATTTTTAACTAGATAGGGTGAAGAATCTTGCAATTAGTCTTCGAAGCGAAAATATAACGTCAAGCGGAGCACACCTATTACATGTTTATTTTCAAAAAACTACGCATCCAATCGAATTTATAAATAAAAAATTAATTAATTAATAATAAGTAAAAAATAAATTAATGTAAAAAAATTAATATAAAAAGCTATAAATTAAAATCATAATTTGATTAAAATGCATGATTGCTTAAATGCTTGATACCTTTGTTCTAAGAATAAGAAAAAAGTAATTTATTGCAGATATTTTCTACATTATATTCAATTAAGACTTATTAAGAAAAATTGATTTAAGATAAAATTTATTTCATTGCACATGCGGATATACGTAAAAATATTTTAGTAATAATTTATATCGCTGTATTTATATCGTATTATATATACTAGAATGCAAAAACGTTACACGCATTTAATAAAACATATTAATAAGTTCAGAAGTTTCATGAAGTTTCGATATATATATTTTTGATCCACAATTATATATATGGATGTAGCACGGACATGAACCACTAAATGATCGACAGTATCGAAAAGTGGATGTATATTAGAACGGACATGAACCAAATGACCGACAGTTTTGAAAGTGGATGTGGATCAGTGATTCCAATTCCTAAAAGTGGATGTATGGCGCTGCTCTACGGCCTAGTAAAAGCGTCTCACGAAAATCGCCGGCATGGCCGCTCTCAGGCTTCTCTCTGACGATGCTATTTACGATTCTTACCTGACACCCTGTATATAATTATATGTGAGCAATTTTTTTTCTCACTTCAAATTTTATTTTTAAAAAACAATCCAAAATTTGTCACATTTTTCAATTGAACAAATTTTTTTTTCTTTTTTGAGAACATTTTTCATAAAATATACATGACATACTAAATAAAATATTCATATGACATACTTTTCTATTTTTCATAAATTACATGATAACTTTCGAAGATCAAACAAAAAATTCAATATATGCACTTTTGTTCATAATGTTTATATTTGTAGTAAAAAGCTATTGTACAAAATTATTTTAATAGTTTGAAAGAAATTATTAGTAGTCTCAATATGTATACATATATTATATATATATTCTATAGGCACACACATACACATTTTGTGAGATATTACTCCAGATATTAGATAATATCATAGAAATTAATTAATCATTGCTGTTGATACCAAAAAATAGAAACTTTATTAGATTATATTTTTAAATGTCATATATACATATATATACATACATACATACATACATACATATATATATATGTATGTAACACATGTTTTACTAGCATTTATCTACCATGATGTGGTAGATCCATACAATATTTAATATTTATCATACATAATATTATTGTGATATAACAGTCTGTATATTATTTCTACATTATAATATAATAAATGATTAGGCATTTGATATTACAATGTCCAGCAACATTAACAGTAACATGCCTTTTCTAGATTTATCCAGCTTTTTTCACGGTTTCTTTTTTAATGTTTTTTATATCCTGCTATCCTAGAGATGCAAAGTGTTCAGTCTTGTATCCCAGTCAACATATACATCCACTTAATACAATCTCTTGGCTTAATAAGGCCTAGAATAAAGTATTTAATATATAAGCAATAGCTATATTCTATTATTCTATATTTAGTGCTCTCCACACAATTTTGCATGAAATATATGCTACATTAAAAAATATATATACTTTTTTTGTTGTATTGTTAAAAATATATTTAATTATATATTTTGTATGTATTTAAATGTGTACCTGACTATTTTATACCAGCTATTTGGCCTCTGTATAAGTCAATCGCATTAAAAATAATATTTAAATGTACGAGTTAACCCTGTAAAATATAAGAATGAAAAATTTTAGACAACCACTTTATATTACATTGTTTAATATAGTTACACATAGCACATTTCTCAAATGCATCCTGCGATGAATACCTGCTTTGAGCCAATCAGTCAGGCATGTCTATAGAGATTATAGGCACAACAGGTTTCATTAGGTCGATTTTCTTAAT
Organism: Lasius fuliginosus; assembly: GCA_949152495.1. Lineage (NCBI taxonomy): Eukaryota > Metazoa > Arthropoda > Insecta > Hymenoptera > Formicidae > Lasius > Lasius fuliginosus. The sequence continues at coordinate 7,137,022 of OX424445.1, forward strand.
AAGCTTTTCACCCTTTTCCGTAATCATTGGCTCAGATGGTGGTTGATCTCGTTCATCTCTTGGTTGATACGAAATATTACCATATTCTTGAAGCAATGGACATAAACCTAGTAGGAAGTGACAAAAGTCTTTTCTGATACCAAACCACCCTGGACAAAAATTCCATCATTCTTATATCCTAATTAAAATTAATCATAAAAAGAGATATATGTATGTCTGTATGTTTTATATGTCTAGAAAAGGAAACGAAGAGTTTAGGACTTATAAAATAGTATTTGTTAAGTCGAATAAAAAATGCTTAGTAACGAGTCAAAAAATCAACTCTGTCAGAATTTAAACTGAAATCTAATAGGATTAAATTTTTCGATTTATGTTCACTAAACATTTTTTTACTCGATTTAGTGTATATTATTTAATAAATCCTTAACTTATAATCCTTATAAATCCTTAACTCTTTTTTAACATTCTGTATGTGTATGTGTATGTTTGTGCATAATATTTAAAAAATAATCAATATATCATTCTAGAATATTATTAAGTAACAATCTGCAAGATTGTATCTTACATCTATTTCCACCTTTTGCACCAAAGGACATAAAAATAAGAGTCATATGTGACACAAGGAGTGGCATTGCCACTGTTGTATAATTTATTGAAATATCTCCATCCAGTTTATTTGCTAATAGCACCTAAAACAGAATAATAAAGAATAAATAATGGTACAAAAGAAAAATTATGATCTACTTAAGTAGGCAGATAAAAAGATGCATAATTATACCTGGAATACTAATATGGGAACAACGAGAAATGTATATGCTAATGCTGAATTCAAGGACGTCCGTCTCTGACGAGCATTAATCTGTGGCGTTCTTAATAAAACAGCAGCAAATACTATTGCATATAAAACAGCCACTAAGGACAAACAAAGGAGTGCCCACACTGGCACAAACACAACTTCCCAACTCCATGTTATAAAACCATCCAATCTCAAGGCCAGAAAAATAAATTGCAATACATTCACTGCACAGAATAATTCGAGCTCAAACGATCGATCGTGTTTTACAGCCCAGATGCAAACCTAAATCACAATAAAGTGTTGTCAGAGAACAGTTTAGATATTTATACAAATTGTTGACAGTAGTTTTGAAAGATTAATTACTTACTGCAATAGATACTATCGAGATGAATATCAAGGGTATGAATACAAGTATCCATAAATGTCTCTCGGATTCTAACTTGTCGCACACCAACAATTCAAACATTAATAGAATTAAATGTAACGCCAAGGTAATCAGCATCGCTTTATAATGTACATAGGCATCTCCTTCCAATCTTGCATGCGGATGTCTCCACCAGACGTAACTTCCGACTATAGCTCCCAGAATTACCATGCCTTTCCAAAACCATATCGGACTAAATATCGACCAATAACTCCATTCTATGAAGCCGTCCAATCGAAGAGCAAATAGAGATGTAAATATCATCAAACAGGAATGTACCAGAAATTTACTGGAATTAAAAATTAACATTATACCTATATTTATATTATAAATGTTAATGCAAAATAAATCTATAATATGCTTGAAATCAATTGTTATGTCGAATAACGTAAAAATTACCTTGGATTGAAGTCTTGAAAAAGCGTTTGCAAATTCATAATTATCAGAGCGGTTACGTAGGCCAATTAATCGAAGATCTTTATGTGATTTATAGAATGGAGATACATGCTATGATAAGAGCATGAGATTTCATTTACCACAGATATTACGGAAAAGCGCAAGCGATAGCTTGTGCAGCTGCATTCAGAAAAATAATAAGTTACAACCCACTACAACCAAAATTTCGAACATACTGAAATGAAACAGCTAATAATTATCGGTTGTTCCAGTTTCCCTTACCATCTCTCTCTCTCTCTCTCTCTCTCTCTCTCTCCTCTCTCTCTCTCTCTCTCTCTCTCTCTCCTCTCACACACACACACACACACACATAACATGTGGCAACCCTGAGAGTTTTTACCCAATGCTACCAACTTTATCATGCATTAATTTACTAATTACAATTTGTTTATTTAGTCCATCTAGCTAATAATAAAAACTGAATAAAGTCTCGCAAAATTAATGTTCGAAAATATATTTAAATATATTATATTATATTTAATTTATTATTGTAATTAAGATTTATTATTTTAATCACATTTTGTCATTTTAATTTAAAAAATGATACATTTTATAATGATACATTCTATATTTTAAGCATATTTTAAGTTTAGCATTCTAATATAGTATAAAGATCAAGACAAAACCGCTAGGTATCAATTGAACGTGATTGGTTTCTACTTTCAGATCCAGCAAATTAGTCGAATGTCAGCGGAAAATCTAGTAATGTTGTCCAACTGTTGAATCTGCTGAACGCGCCCATTGTTTGAATGAATCGAGTAGTAACTTCCGCTTCTGGCAGGTTAAGTTAGTAGAATCATTTCCGCTTTGAGCTTTGAGTGTTTCTTTTCGCTTACGACTTGGAATCATGGCAGTGGGCAAGAATAAAGGTCTTTCGAAAGGTGGCAAAAAGGGAGTTAAAAAGAAGATGTGAGTGAAATATATTACATTTCAAATATAGCTAATTATCTCATATACGCGAAAAATTTTTCATTGACTTGTCGTTTTGCGTGATTCCTTTGGTTATGTCGGATACTTAAACAGGTTAACGCCAGCAATATGTACTGTTACGACGATAGTTATATTGTATATCATTTATTTCGAATGATTATATTAATATATGATTATAAAATATATATTTTAAATATTTTTTAAATATTAATATGCGTTTTTGTATGGAACGAGTATGAAAGTGTCGTTATCTTAAGATAACTGATGTACATAATCTGTGATCACGCGTGATCTATAAAACTTAACTCTAACTCATTTTAGTCTTGCTATCTTATTTAACTTATGCGAGATAATCTGTATAGATATGAAGCACTATCACAAAAAAAAAAATTTGTCATTGCATTGTACAGTCGCCGACCAAAAGGTTGTCCGCTTTTGTCAGGATGACAAAAATATGTCAGGAAAAAAAAATATGTCAGGATGACGTATCAATATATTTGTCACCTTGTATATCTAATTTGTCTGCTTTTATAATGAATCACTGCGTATGTCGTGTGCATTGGCGCTCATTCACTTAATAAGATCCGCGTTCCGAAACTCATCCTGACAAAAGAGGACAATCTTTTAGTCGGCGACTATACATGTGTATGTGTACATGTGTATACGTGTATATTGTACATGTCTTCTTACGTAGTGCTATTATTTCAGCGTTGATCCTTTTACTCGTAAAGACTGGTATGATGTCAAAGCTCCATCTATGTTTGCCAATCGGCAGGTTGGGAAAACCCTTGTTAACAGGACTCAGGGAACAAGTAAATTTTTTTTTCTTGTAACTATTGTAATTAATATGTTAATATATTGTATTGGAGCACAGTAAACTGAACAGAAAAGTCTTTTACTATTTTGAAATTTTTGCAATAATTAGACACCCTGTATATTATAAAATATTTATTTAATTTGACAGAGATTGCTTCTGAGGGATTAAAGTTCAGAGTGTTTGAAGTGTCCCTGGCTGATTTACAAAGTGATCAGGATGCAGAGAGATCGTTTCGTAAATTTAGATTAATTGCTGAGGATGTCCAAGGTCGTAATGTATTGACCAATTTTCATGGAATGGACTTGACAACAGATAAGCTTCGTTCAATGGTGAAAAAATGGCAGACTCTGATTGAAGCTAATGTAGATGTGAAAACTACAGATGGCTATCTGCTCAGAGTTTTCTGCATTGGTTTCACAAACAAAGATCAGCTAAGCACGAGAAAGACATGTTATGCCCAGCATGCGCAGGTTTGTGCTCAATTGTTTCTCATTAATTGTTTTGCATTATACGCAATTCTATTGTCCATCTCAATTTTTATAATAATTGTGAATGGCAGAAACATTGCGTATATTAACGCAGTCGCTTACCACACTACTTCCATGTAAGTAAGTAGTGATATAGGAACATGCTACATGATATTTTAATATGTCCTGTATATAAATTCCTTACTACTAACTTTATAAATGTTTTTGTTCAAAGAATTTTTCTAAGCTCTGAGATATTTGAAATTATATATACATAATATTATATAAAGTTTAAAATCTTATTACCAATTGATTTAAATCAGTGGAAACACTGATCATGAATCATATTCGATTTTTTTTAAATTTCTTATCTTTTTTTTAATAATATATGGCTCAATTTAGGTTAAAAAAATCAGACAAAAGATGGTTGAAACTATTACGGAAGACGTTACTAAGACCGATTTAAAAGGCGTTGTTAGTAAGTTGCTTCCAGATGCCACAGCTAAAGACATTGAGAAAGCCTCACAGGGCATTTATCCTCTGCACGACGTTTACATTCGTAAGGTGAGTAGCAATGTCTATGGGTAAATGATTATACCATTTAACGCTTCTTCACGAAAATAATTAATCCGTTTGTTATGACAACGTTTAATCGAGAAGCGCTCACAGACGTAATGGAAAGTAGCACATTAATGATTAATCAAAGTATTTGTAGACGAATATTTTTATGAAATCATGAAATATCTGCAAGGATGTTTGTAACTGTAAGCTAGTAGCGCCACATCAGCTATGTCAAAAAATTATGATGCGTGTATTCTACTTCTTATGCGAGCGCTTAGCAGCATATAACTATGGTCACCTTTGGTAGCGAAAGGATTAATGATTACTCTTTTTAAATGTTAATAAGTTATAATTTTATCAGGTGAAAGTATTGAAGAAACCGCGTTTCGAACTCAGCAAATTATTAGAGTTGCATGGAGATGGAGGTGGTAACAAGAGCGAGGAAGCTGGTGATAGCGGTTCCAAGGTTGACAGACCGGAAGGCTACGAACCACCAGTACAAGAATCCGTTTAAAGATGGGTGTACAATCTTTCATAAAAATAAAAGCCACATTTGATATAGTGTAAATAATGCCTTTATTCACTTTTTATGTTGTCCATATCTAATGAACACAATTGTAGTGTGTATGCACTACAAGATATTACTAAGAGATATATTTAATCGTGTTTCATTGATAATTAAATGATAGTTTAATTTGATCGGTATAATAGATATAATCTTTGCACAATTGACGAAAAAAAAAGTTCTTAATTCGATTAAATTATAAAACATTACTTCATTATCGTTTTTAAAACGTATGTTGCACTATCTGTGAGCAGTGTTCTAAAACTTTCACTCCAGGATGCCAGCACATATATGAGGAGTAGAAAGAAAAAGATTTTTGTAAATACATCCACCCAATACATACTGTGACAAGAGAAAAAGAAAACATTAAATTATTTATATTTAAAAAAAAAACCGCGTTTTAAAACTTACACTCTCAAATGTCGGCGAGCAGCTGGTAGAGTTTCTGGAGTTTCGTTCAAAATGTAAATTCTTGCAGCTCGAATGCAAGCTTCGAAGTATTCGTCTTTGTCCATGTCATCGCCGTGCACTTGGTATTTCTTATATTCTACGCTATTCATTTTTCTCCTCGCGTCAATAACAGATGAATTATCAAAGTCCCACTGTCTATTGGCATAATATTCGAAAACTTCGAAACCTTTGTTTATACGGCGATGGATACGGCACATACTGTACATGCATATAAACAAGATGAACAAGTGTGTTATAAGTTGTATTATAAGCACTTTTTGTGCATTGACTTGACGTCTCAGTAATAACAACTTACATTGGTTTATATCCTGCCAAGAAAAGAAGTGCGTCAATAAAATAGGCCGGAATCATGTGAAAGAGTAAGACACAAATATTATGCAAGAGTCGCGATTTCTTCATACTACCACCTGGATACCACAAGATTCCGTTTAGAGGTACTCGTTGCGTTATTTTTCGGCCGCGTTCTATTATTTCCGTCCAAGGAACCTGTAGACAAAACAAAATCGAAGATCTTGTTTTAAATTGAAAATCTTGAGGATTTGTACACACCGTGAGCGCCATCTATATACCTTGAACTCGCTACTACTTGTAAGATTATAAACCCGTTTCTCATGATCCTTGAAATAAATAAAATTGCACGTGCAAAGAAGAATAGCATTGACGGCGATATCGGCGGGAAGATAATCAGCGTAACCGTTTTCGTTACAGTACATCGTTCTGATTACTCCCTTCCCAGCACCGATTAAGAGACCTGTAGGCCCATTGATATTGTCTGTCCAACCGGGAAGCGGATCCTTCCAGACAGGAATAACTACGCTTGGCCTGACGGTCGACAAAACGTCAATAAATCGGAACTATTTAATGTGTGTGTCGTTCTAATATACATATCTACACAAATGTTTAAATGCGAGTAACTTTTGTCGATACCTCAAAATTATTGATGGGATATGCGGCATAGATTCTTCGATGAGACCTTCCGATAAGGCCTTCGTGAAAGCATATGTATTAGGTAGCTTGCCCAAGATCTTGTCCGTCATGGCCTCGACTACATCATCATCCATCCATTCGACGCATTTGATTACTTTATGAGGATCCGCTGGCGGAGGATACGTTTTCTCATATAAAACCTATCAAGACCGGTTGTTCTAATTTATTATATTTTGAACAGCCTGTGTGTGTGTGTGTGTGTGTGTGTGTGTGTGTGTGTGTATGTATGTGTGTACGGGATATTTCGTAACTGATGGAACCCAGAAAAAGATGATTCTACATGAAAAAATAAGTCGAAAATATAGAACAAAGTTTTTTTCACACAAACTTAAAAAAAATCTTACTATTGACAATGTTTATAAATACAAACGTGTACACAGAGATAGCGTACAGCAAAGTCTAAATCCAGATATAGTTATAAGTGCGTATTTGACAAATATTCAAATCTTTTTCGAAAGCAAAGCTTTTTGAAAAAATCATATGAAAAAAATTAATTCTATATTTTCAACTTTTTTTTTCATTTCTTGGAACACCTTGTATATGTATATATACATATTCACGTATACATGCATGTAGGAGGTGAGGAGGGGAGATGAAAGAAACAGAAACTAAATACATACTTTTTCTTCGAGATGGCAATAGGCCGTGCTGATATGAACGAACAAAAGTAAATTTTTCATTTCTTTAGCCAGTTCTATCATCTGCTTTGTGCCACGTGTATTTAATAGTACGGCTGTCTTCAACAATTCATCGAATCTGCAAAACGGATGGAAAGCTTCGCATACACAGCCAAAAAAGATTTAAATAATGAAATTGTGACATATTAATAAGTAATGATTCACATAAATTGTCAATGATGTGAAATTGTTGGCATTGATAATAAATGATGCGAGAAAGAGTAACTTGATTATTTTTTGTAACTGAGAATTTGAGAAACACGAAACTTCAACTCGCAACATTTTTCAATCTTGTTGAAGATATATTAATAAATATCAAGAGCATTGAGAATTCTTCAGAGAGCAGCGATATATTTTTTTTCTCATCTTCGTTACCTGACGGTAGCTGCCGCGTGATAGACGATGTCCACATTCTCGCAGAGCATCTTTCTATCTTCCGGGGATAATCCAAGTCCTGGCAGTGACACGTCTCCACTGACGACCGTTATTGCTTTTTCAAGTGCTGGCAATCCTCTTTGAGTTTTGACTTGTTCGAAAAGCTGTAATTTAAATTCAAAACAAATCGTCTATCATTTGTCGAACGTATGAGAATATGTCGTATCATAAAATTAAAAAAAAAAACAATCGAGTGCGTTCGTTCCGAAGAAACTGTAAAAAACGAGTAGAGAGAATGTGCGTCATAAAGATCACTATTATATTATTATGATTCATCGGTAGATGATGCAGATAGGTTAATCCTTGACTTTATTTTTATTGCAATCAGACATATATAATGAGACAATATAATGAGATTTTTTATCTCGAGTGATTATGTAGAGTCTAAAGTTTGTGTGAGAGAATCCCTCCTTAATATATATTATTTATAAAATATTTCCGTTCACTGTGTGTTGTGCAACTTCTTTTCTTCAACGGGATTCGAAGTTTCAAATAACAGAAAAATTAATATTTCACACAAAAGAAAAAGTGTATCTTTCATAAAATACATATCTTCTTTGTACTGGATTATATAGTATATGCTATATACAGGGTGTCCGGTAATTGACGGATTACCCGTCGTGTGCAGGTAGAGCGAGTTAAACCGAGTAGAAAAGTCCTGTACCATTTTGCAATCTTTGCAATAATTAATGAGAAATGAATTAAACAATATCGGCCAATCCGCGCGAGTTCAAGCGCGCGGCGAGAAGAGACTTCCCACTGTTATGTGATACTACGCGCGCGGCGAAAACAAATAGCTTAATGTTTACGCGGTTGCTCGGCGCACGACAAAGCGGGGAGGAGCACTTTACAAAGGACAATGGCTATGTACGAGCGACGAAAAAAGCTGGACCCCCGCGTGGGCTGTCTCTTCTCGCCGCGTGCTTGAACTCGCACGGATTGGCTGATCTTGTTTAATTCATTTCTCATTAATTATTGCAAAGATTGCAAAATGGTACAGGACTTTTCTATTCGGTTTAACTCGCTCTACCTGCACACGACGGGTGATCCTTCAATTACCGGATACCCTGTATACTAGAATTACTACATAATATGTACTAGAATATACTAGAATTAATTTTTGTTTCCTGTATGCATTTCATCAGAAAGAGAATCGGTAGAGTATTAAAAGATTTAATTTTTTAATTCAACTCTCTCTTTGTGTCGTATTGGCTTCAAGCGGTTTACGAATTATCTACGAAATAGTGCTTCTGATACAATTTCAATAACAAAGCACAGTTTTTATCACATTTATCATGATAAATCATATGTAAACTGTGATAAAAACTGTGCTTTGTTATTGAAATTGCAACAGAAGCACTATTTCGTAGATAATTCGTAGGTAATTCTAATGACGCCCACTTAGGCGTCCTCTTACATATACACGTGTATATATTACGTAGCGTGTTTACGGTATTGCATTGAAATTCGAAAGGCATGATATAACACGCCAAGAAACGCGCAATCCACCGTACTTTCACCGAGAGCGGTGTGTGTACGAATATAATCACCATCTTCTCGCTATATTTTCGACAAGGCCTTGACTTGGTTTCTTTCGTCACATAGGACGGATCGCAATGTGGTCGACGGTCCGGTTAGTGCGCTTTCACCGGCAAATTTGTCTTGCGAGAAATATCCAAAACGCGCGCGCGCGCGCACGCGAGGAGAAAGAGAGACTCAAACGAGCGTGTACACCTTCTCGTGGGCACCTCACATTATCCGTTGTAAGGCAACAATGATGCAACTTGCAGCGCGTGTAGTAGCAGAGTCATAGTTACGCACTTTCTCTTTTTGATGCTCTTGTTGGAGGAACCAAGGCGATACACTCGGATCCTCCTAAAGTGGGTAAGGTTCCTTAATGGTGGAAGTTTGGCGACAACCCACAGCCACCGAATTCCGCGAATCCGTCGAAAGAGTTTTCGCAAGCGTTCCCGGGAAAAAATGATCATATCAAATTAGATCAAATTATATCTGATTAGATCCTTTTTTTTTGGTATAATTATATCTGATCAGATCTTGATTTTGTCTCCGATTTGATATGATTAGATCTGACTAGATATGAGGCACATCCGAACAAATCTAAATAGATCTGGTTGAACTTATTATATATATGGTATATTCTGCTAAATACCATATATAATAAGTTCAATCAGATCTATTTAGATTTGTTCGGATGTGCCTCATATCTAGTCAGATCTAATCATATCAAATCGGAGACAAAATCAAGATCTGATCAGATATAATTTGATCTGATTTTATCTAATTTGATATATATCATTTTTTTCCCGGGTTCTTTTAAGATAACGTACGATAAGGTTACGAACACACACGACGCCTCTCATTCTGCTGCGCAATTACTTTGTGTTGGTAGAATTTTTCTTTTATCGCGAAATCAAACGCGCGCTTTGTTTTAGAAAGCGCAAGAAGGGGACAACAACTGAAGCTTACCGGAGAATTGAGTATCTCGAGCAATCGATGTTTAGGATCCTTGCCCTTCTTCAGCCTGATAAGCATGTAAATTTGCGCTATTTCGGGTAGGCATCGCAGAAATTTCTCGAGCATTACTTTTCCTAAAAATCCTGTCCCACCTGTCACCATTATCTTGCGATTAGCGAAAGTCTCGACTATCCTGTCCGGCGCATCGGCGCCATCGGCTTTGCCCGGCTCCATCGTAATCAAGGGAATAATTTCCTAAAATATAAATATATATATATATATATTTTTTTTTACAAAATGTGTAACGCAGAGGGACGTATCTTTCACATCACACGTTCTTACGTAAAGTCGTACGACTAGCTCGCTAGATGAGACAAAAATGACTATTCACTTTGCGGAAAGCATTAAGATATATTGCGTGACACATAATTATCCATATATTATGACAACAAACGCGTTTGTCTCATTTGGCAAAACAATTAAGTATTGTACAATTGCGCAGACAATCGCACGCTGAAATCAGAAGAAGTATATTGAAATTGAATCGCACTTTTGCAACTTGGTCATATTGAATATTTATGGTTCAACGGTCGAACAATGGTAATCCCTTTAAATAGACACGGAACTTACGGAAGTGATCTTCCTGTGGTTAGTATTGAATGATAATGTACGTATATTTTGTACGAAGTTTTTACTAAGTGCTCTCATATTTGATTTCAATTATCTCTCTTCACTACATTACAAAAAAATCTACGTCTCTTTTCACAATAAAATCGAATTAAGAGATATAAGAAATTAATGAATTCTTCACTATGATTTCGCATAAAATATAAGAAAACATTCAATATCATATAAATATTATATCGCAAACAAAATTAAAATATTTAATTTTTTTATATCTGTAAGAAAAAAAATTAACTTGAGATATTATCAAATTATCCTATCTATACATTTTGTGGATAATTGTTAAAAAGAAGATAAGCACAGTTCTTTCTTAGTAGGGAATTAGATATTTCAATATTAGATATTTTTATTTATTGATGTTTATAATTGTCTTGCTTTTTTCGAAATAACACAATTAATAATGCAAATTTGCACTGTATTCATTAGATATTAACGTAGTGGATTTCTCGATCCACATATAGGAATTATTCCTTGCCATAATGCAATAGTGAAATATTTTTAATTAATAAGAGAGATACTGTGTTAGATATTTTAATAATTCGCACACAAAATAATAATTACAAGACTAATAAACATTAATATCATAACAAAATAAAATAATATAATAATCTGACAATATACAATGTAATATAAAATATAAAATAATAACCTGATTATTTCTTAGAACTATTATTTTTTATTAGAGAAATAAAACTTAAATTTGTGCAAAATATCTAAAAATTCCCAGTTTAGAGATTTAGAGATATCCCAATAAAGAATTACAATAGCGTGTAATATTATTGCGTAGTAAATCAATCGATCGATGCATTTACATTAAAAATCAGGTAAATCAATTAATTTTTAACACATTTTGCGATATAAACAATGTATACAAATAAAAAAACGTTGCATTACGTATTCTAATTTGACTCACCGGTATATATTTGATTTAAATATTCGTATTTCTTTTCATTAATGAGAATTTTTTTTAATATATAAACGTTTAAGAGAAACGTGTTTTTTTTTTTAAGGTGGTCGCGTCTTTGTATTTATTCGCATCTTGGCGCGTATTTTGTGCTTCACAATTTCGAAAGTATAAAAAATAAATTTTCCGTAAACAATCGACAACGGCTATAATTATCCAATGTTAATTTAGGAATATAATTTAACGTGTACGTTAAAGCATCAGATCGTGGAAAAGATTCTTCTCCAATAAGCTTGCTCGGTTTATTTGCAAAATTTTGTCTCTGTACTTATATGCGTCGTCACTTTTTACGGTTTCGGTTTACGGTCATGTGAACACATTGACAGTTGAAATAGACACATTCACCCGCGAAATCGGGAAATCAAAAAGCGCGGCCTTTCCGTGATTTTATCGAACTTTTACTGTAACACTTTTGCTGCACTTACCGCGAGAGGAAACGATCGGCGGACAAGGACGTCGGACGAATGCGATGCGAGTCCGCTCGTGGGTCCGTTTGAGTCGTAATACTCGGTCTCGGACCCGGACTCGCTCGGATGGTGAACCAGTCGTCGTAGATTGAGAAAGTATGTAATACGCCTCAATTCGACTTGATGTTTTCGCATTCTCCCGTAGCGAATCGCGCGCGCACGCGCGTTTTACTTACAAGCCTAATCTTACATAACGTGACGCACGTCACGCACGTTTACGACTCGCATGTTCTTCTTACAATTAGTTTTAGTTTTAAGCGAAGCAAATTGATCGACGTTGGATGAAATTATTATTGCTTACACGACATTTTGCGTAAGCAATAATAATAATTTCGAAATATGTATATTCCCTGCGACAAGTATCTAGTTCTAATGCTTGATTTGCACTTGAACGCTACATCATGTTTTTTTTTTCAGTTCTCGTTCCACAAAGTGATACGTGATAAAATACAAATCAAATATTCTATTGTGTACGACCTTCGTGGAAAGAGAACGAAAAAAAACATAATGATGTATAATTCAAGTGCAAAAACGAACATAAAAAAAAGAAAATTATCGCGCGCGCGTGTTTCTTTAAACACGATAATACAAACACAATCTTAATTAATATATAATTAATATATAATTATATAATAGTTAATATATAATTCCATATATTGCGTGTACAGTATTATCTTATAAGCGCGCGCTTACAGAAAAATGCGATTGATCTATCAAAATTTGGTTTTATGATTCTAACTTCGCGTTGTATCCAGATAGCAAAGGTAGTCATTTTGATGTAATTTGATGTCAAATAAATTTCATTAAAATGATGTTAAAATGACTATTGACTACTTGGGTATATATGTGACGTAAGAAATAAATAAATTGCTCTTGTATGTGTTCAAATCTATCTTTATCACTTTGCAAAAACTGGAAACTTTGCCTAATACATATTAATGACTGTCGAAATTGGTTGAAATTAATCCTATCTTATCTGAAATCTTATTTTAACTGTACGAAAGAATACTATTGAAAGAAGTACAAGACTGTGTGTTGTTAAAATATTAGATTTAATTCTTTATAACAAAACGAGATAAAACCACTTAAATTTTTTGCACAATTTCGCAAAAGCAACGAGAAACAGAGTTGCGAATGAAAAATTTTTTTTGAAGTTGTATTGAAGTGAAATCTCTCCCGCTTTGTTTATACGTTAGATGGGATGCTACTGTAGATGGAATCGCGTTTTAAAAATTCACGTTGAAATTTTTTTTATAATCGTTTTCACTTGTATTTCTTCTCTCTCTCTCTCTCTCTCTCTCTCTCTCTCTTCCTTTTCTAGACAATTTACGTTTGACGTTCATATGAACCATGACGAAAGTTTCTTTACGAGCGGCCTGAGGACAGTAATAAACGCTATTTATTTGTGTTGTGATGCGTGTACCGTTTTCCTTTAAGCAAATATGCGTGAAAAGTGAAAATCGCGTTAGGTCTGTGTGCCGGTATTAAAAAAATGTTGCGCGGAAATCACAATTTCTTTAGTATGTGTCTGATAAAGATTACGCGGTTAGAACATATAGCAATGCACGCCATATTTGTTCTTGATTTACATAATAAATTTATCTCAAAAAGTTATAATAAATTTATCTAAGAAAATTATAAGAAATTTATATAATAAATTTATCTCAAATAATTATAATAAAAAAGAATTATAGAAGAAAGACACACACACATTCAAAATCGACATACATATTCTTATTTCTCAGCAAATACTGCATTTTATCAAAATTTATGCGCTTAATTAATTTACTCATAGTTATTTATGCACATTTATATAATCTAAATCGGCTTGTATCGGCTTGTTTGTAAAGTTTAAAAGTTTCTATCTTGGCGAATTATATAATCCTTAATAAATAACGATGACTATCATTTTTGTTGATATTACGTCATTTTGTACGGCTGTAAACTTCTAAACGTTTCATTTTTGTGTTTGTCATCTTTATTATTTCTTTCACGGTGCGATTAGGAAAATCGCGAGAGTAAGATGTCCGGTAAACCAATATATCTTGTGGTTTGTGTACATTGACATAACAACATTTTTTTCTGAAGTGTCAATTCAATGCGAATGAGTAAATACTATTAACTGACTTGGTCTGTATTTATTCTCTCTACATACTTTGCACATAACAATGTCATCAAAAAATTCAATCTAAAAAAGAAAGAATGTTTTTAAAAATGTGTCTATATTTCTATACATAAATAAATAAGAAAAAATATTATTTTTTTATTTTAAATTTTACAATTGCAATTTTACAATTATAATTGTACAATAATTACTGAATATATTTTTAATAAGTCATTACAGTATTTTCCCATATTTTTACGTTTCTGTAGTTTTCAGTGAATATCTCACTTTCAGGGATTAATTTCTCAATCTTAATTTTCGTCCGCTTTTAAAAAATACCAATTGTCCAACAAAGTTTGAAATAATATTATCAAAACTGCGATACAATCTGATAGAAAACAATCTATAATAAATAAATATGAATACAAATCTTTATTTTGAATTTTTAGCTAAACATTAGAGCTTGAAAGCAAAATAGTACGGTTTTAGTGTAGCTTTCTATTTTATTAATAGAAATATATTGTTATACGTTTTAATTAAATAATCGATTAAAACTTGCTGTTGTGCAACACAAGATTTATAATAGATAATTTCATTGATTTTTGCATAAATATTTAGACATTTGTGTTTAAATAAGAAAAAATAAATAATCTGGTATATGTTATTGTGCCGCAAATCAATATCAATCAAGCCATATCAACTCATTTTAATAAGTTATATAAAAAATTATACGGCTATATTAATTCTTAATGACAGAGTTATTAATTTTATCAAATTATTAAAATAAACGATTTTCGTGATGACAATTTCTTATGACCTTATGCCTTTTTAGAATAGACTAAAACACAATGCATCAGTTGTTCGTGGTTAGCATGGTTCAATGATAGTTTATATATTTATTTTTATTTAAAAGAAGATTATATTATTAATGTATATAAATATATTACATTATATATTTTTAATAAAATAATTAAATTTGCCATTGAATTAATGCATAAATAAAAATAGAATATTTTTAATAATTATACAGTTATACAGGGTGTCCCAGAATAATGGGGACTAATCTCGTGTGCAGATAGAGCGGACTGAACTGAGTCGAAAAGTCCTCTACCATTTTGCAATTTTCGCAATAGTTAATTAATTATTAATATTTAAAAATCGTCGTATTAGCCCGGCCTACCGCCAAATGCAAGCGCGCGGCGAGATGCGGCCGCCAAGCGATCGAGGTTGCTAGGCGCGCGGGGAGTTGTTTATTACAAGCGGCGTGGTGCTACACACAGAAAAATATCATTCTATTCCTATTGTTAAAAAAAATGATTATTCAGTTTACTTTTCTTCTCTTAAGTAACAGTTATCTTTAACAAAAAATATTTTCTTGATAATAGTCTTATAATAGACCATCACAAATTTTAGAAAAACTCATTATCATGTACTCAAAAGAAGTAAATATTTTCTTTTGAAAAATATTATAAAATTGTATTGAAGAAAAGTCAGATTTGGTTAATTTGAATATTTTTGATTGAATTTAATATTCTTGATTGAAGTATTAAACTTATTAGGATTCAGAATACACATTTTGAATAAATTTGATGCTTATGATGAATTTATGATAGATTTGCGGATATATGAACTTATGAAATACTTGAAACAAGTAATATTTATTTAAGTACAGTGTGTATTTTTCTGTGTAATATTACTTGTTTCAAGTATTTCATAAGTTCATATATCCGCAAATTTATCATAAGTTCATCATAAGCATCAAATTTATTCAAAATGTGTATTCTGAATCCTAATAAGTTTAATACTTTAATCAAAAATATTAAATTCAATCAAAAATATTCAAATTAACCAAATCTGACTTTTCTTCTATACAATTTTATAATATTCTTCAAAAAAAAATATTTATTTTTTTTGAGTCCATGATAATGAGTTTTTCTAAAATTTGTGATGAGTCTATTTTAAGACTATTATCAAGAAAATATTTTTTGTTAAAGATAACTGATACTTAAGAGAAGAAAAGTAAACTGAATAATCATTTTTTTTACAATAGGAATAGAATGATATTTTTCTGTGTGTAGCACCACGCCGCTTGTAATAAACAACTCCCCGCGCGCCTAGCAACCTCGATCGCTTGGCGGCCGCATCTCGCCGCGCTTGCATTTGGCGGTAAGCCGGGCTAATACGGCGATTTTTAAACATTAATAATTCATTAACTATTGCGAAAATTGCAAAATGGTAGAGGACTTTTCGACTCAGTTCAGTCCGCTCTATCTGCACACGAGATTAGTCCCCATTATTCTGGGACACCCTGTATATTTATTGATGTTTGTATATACAGGGTGTCCCAAAGCACCCGTGCCAACGCTCGTGAGGAGATAGAACGGATCGAGATGAACAAAAAAGTCCCATACCATTTTGCTAAATTCGCAATAGTTATTGCGTTATTAATTAAAATATCTGAGCTAATGAACGCGTGGAAAGCGGTAGGCCGGAATCAGTAGGCATGTAAGATGGCTTATTTGTTTACATCTCTTAGCAACAAATATCACACGTCGCTCGCCGCTCGCTGCGTGACTCCACCTCTCGCTCAGATGATGCTTCCGTTCCTAAGAGACGTAGACAAGTAAGTTATTTTACATGCCTACCGATTCCGGCCTACCGCTTTCCACGCGCTCATTAGCTCAGATATTTTAATTAATAACGCAATAACTATTGCGAATTTAGCAAAATGGTATAGGACTTTTTTACTCATCTCGATCCGTTCTACCTTCTCACAAGCGTTGGCACGGGTGCTTTGGGACACCCTGTATAAGTCTGCAAATAGTTACAACACTTCAAGTTTCTGTATTTTTATAACGTTGTATTAATAAGAGGGAGAGAAAGAAAGAGAGCGAGAGAGTCGTCAAGAAAAGAATGTATTGCTATGACAAATATTAAATAAAATATTTTAATTGCGTATTTTTAATGTTGCATAAAGGTTAATAAGAACATTAACACTAATAGAAACATCAAACATAATGATGGTTTGAGAAATTATAAATAATTAAAGTTAAACACATTAGCATCAAGTAGAGTTTGCATGTGACCGGTAATTATGCATACCTAGACGTAAACCAATATATCCTGTGGTTTGTACATTGACATAAACTAAACATTGTGGCTGTGAAGTGTCAATTCAAGCAAAATAAGCAAATACTATTAACTGATAATCAAAATATAGTACATAATTGGCAAAGTCATGAAAATTAATAGAAATTAATAGTGCACGTATAATTACTGCTCTAAACTAATTATTCTAATTAATTTTGACAACTTAGCTGATATTGATTTTTATTGCTCAATCGATGTTGTTTTTCAGCTGATTATGTGTAAATACTACGTAGACGTAGTTTATAGCTATTGTCACAAATAAAGAATTAAAATTTTTAATTTGCATTTTTATACATCTTAATTTCATTTTAAAAAATTTGAAATCTTTCTCTTGCGGATACTATTCTAGACAGATGATGTAAAATGCACAATATCTTTGTGTATAAAAATTAAGTTGTAGATAAAATGCATTTACGAGGGTGGTCTGAAAAGTTTCCGACCTCAACGTGAAGATGACAACACTCGTAAATAAAAGCTACTGAATTTCGTTGTTCATCTGTTGACAGTTACTCATCTAAAGCCATTTTGGACGCGCAGTTTTTATGTAACAGTCGTTTGAGTGAGTTGGTGTGAGTTTTTTTGTGAAAATGGACAAAATCGAGTATCGAGCTGTCATTAAATATTTGTTTTTGAAAGGCAATACGCCTACGCAAATCAAAGATGAGTTGGATTCTGTGTATGGGGACTCTGCACCATCATTTACCACAGTGAAATTTTGGGCAGCTGAATTTAAACGTGGCCGTAAGAGCTTGGGAGACGATGAACGTTCGGGACGTCCAAAAACTGCAACTACCGACGAAAACATCGCCAAAGTTCACCAAATGGTGCTAGACGACCGCCGAATTAAAGTGAGAGAGATAGCAGAGGTTATGAACATGTCAAAAGAACGTGTTTGTCACATATTAGATCAACATTTAGGCATGAGAAAGCTGTCCGCGCGTTGGGTGCCGCGTTTGCTCACGTTAGACCAAAAACGTGTTCGAATGAACATTTCCAACGCTCTTTTGACGCAGTTTAGGCGCAATAAATCCGAGTTTTGGCGCCGATTAATTACTGTAGATGAAACTTGGGTACACCATTATACGCCCGAAACAAAAATACAATCCAAACAGTGGACTGCAAAGGGGGAACCGGCTCCAAAAAAAGCAAAAACTGTTTTTTCGGCTGGGAAAGTGATGTCGACTGTTTTTTGGGATAGTCATGGAGTTATTTTAATCGATTATCTTCAAAAAGGAAAAACCATTACAGGAGCATACTACGCATCATTACTTGACAAGCTGAAGGCAGAACTTGCGGAAAAACGGCCACATTTGCAGAAAAAGAAAATCCTGTTTCACCAAGACAACGCACCGTCTCACACCTCAGCGGTTGCCATGGCGAAAATCCACGAATTATCGTTTGAACTGCTTGACCATCCGCCTTACTCACCAGATCTAGCCCCAAGCGACTTCTTTTTGTTCCCTCATCTAAAAATTGCGCTCGGAGGACAAAGATTTTCGTCAAATGAAGAGGCAATCACCTTCGTGAACAATTATTTTGCAGAGAAAAATGCCGAGTACTATTTTGACGGGTTACAAAGATGGGAGCATCGCTGGGAGAAGTGTGTAGAGTTACAAGGAGACTATGTTGAAAAATAAAAAAAAAATTTCAGAAAAAATGTGTTGTATCTTTGTTAGGTCGGAAACTTTTCAGACCACCCTCGTATATATAAACATATATATGTGTATATATATATATATATATAATGTATAATATATAGTATATATTATACATAATATATAATGTATATGTAATGTATATATTATATACAGGGTGTCTTAAAGCACCCGTGCCAACGCTCGTGAGGAGATAGAACGGATCGAGATGAACAAAAAAGTCCCATACCATTTTGCTAAATTCGCAATAGTTATTGCGTTATTAATTAAAATATCTGAGCTAATGAACGCGTGGAAAGCGGTAGGTCGGAATCAGTAGGTATGTAAGATGACTTATTTGTTTACATCTCTTAGCAATAAATATCACACGTCGCTCGCCGTTCGCTGCGTGACTCCACTTCTCGCTCAGATGATGCTTCCGTTCCTAAGAGACGTAGACAAGTAAGCTATTTTACATGCCTACCGATTCCGGCCTACCGCTTTCCACGCGCTCATTAGCTCACATATTTTAATTAATAACGCAATAACTATTGCGAATTTGGCAAAATGGTAGAGGACTTTTCGACTCAGTTTAGTCCGCTCTATCTGCACACGAGATTAGTCCCCATTATTCTGGGACACCCTGTATATTAATATATTATACATAATATATTATTTTGTGCGCGCGCGTGGTATGTGTGTGTGTGTACTAGGTCTCACAATTCATAACCATAATTTTAATGACATATTCCTAAGTTCAAACAGAACAAAAGTCCGAAGACGAAAATATCGCGAGGCTATAATACTTTTTAAATAAGCAGCGTTTAAAATTGATAAATCAGGCAATCCAAATTTCGCGCGTTCAGGGACGATATATTGCATAGCGATAGAGGTGTCCTTGTTCTCACCATTTCTTTATGATATTAAAATAATTACGCATACGATGATGTTGAAATGCTTTGTTGATTAAGTCATATTTTAATAACTAATATATCAATATTCAAATAACTATATAGTATATAAGTATAGTATATATAGTATATATAAGTATAGTTTATGACTATATATTCTTAGTATATAATTATATAATATAACTATATTAATATATATAATATATACTATATTGTATATAGGAGTTTTTATAACATTAAATGAGAAAACAATAATCTAAAATCTAAAATAATGAGAAGAGAATTGCTTCGAATCCGTTTCTGTATTTTATGACTTACATTAGCTGAAAAAGAGAGATAAGTTTTCGATATTTTATTACTATTATTACTATATTATAGAAAATGAGAAAATATAAAATACATCTGGTACACAAAAATTATTATACCGGATAGTTAAGGCATATACATATAAAATATATTGGAAGTCTCCTAAGTCAAAGAAATTCATATTTTAGATCGAAATAACTGAAATCGCTACATTTGAATTGATGCGCGCATGATTCCGCATTTTATTCTAATTTAATTGTGTTTTAATTCAGAGAAAGTATAGTCTCTCTTTTTTTATATCTCAAATCTGAGGCTCATTAAGTCTTCCTTATATTGTTCAACTTTTTGATTAATCTTAGGTCAACTATGTACATGAACAAAAACACGCATGAATATTGATTAATCTGACGAGCGTTCAAGCAGCACCTATAGTTGTAGTGAAGCAACGTATATGTACGTGCAATTATTGAACACAGTGTTCGTTATTATCTAGATCTAGATATTGCTTAAATACGCGATAAATCAAATGTCTTTTTTTTCAAACCGCTCGTGTGCAGCGGGCCTTACGATCAAGTAATTTTAATAACAATTATTAATTTAAAAAACCTAT
This sequence comes from Lasius fuliginosus, assembly GCA_949152495.1. Taxonomy (NCBI): domain Eukaryota; kingdom Metazoa; phylum Arthropoda; class Insecta; order Hymenoptera; family Formicidae; genus Lasius; species Lasius fuliginosus. Next base: position 7,157,913 of record OX424445.1, read on the forward strand.
TTTTCCTAAAATTCGAAAGTCTATTGCGTTTATTTGGAAGCGAATCGAAAGAAAAATTGTTACATTTTAATGTCATCCATAAGAGGTGTCCGCTTCGAGTATTTTGACATGTTTCAATTTGCATTAAACTGTAAATCTAAGAAAAAGCAGATTGAACGAAATATCAAAAAGCGTTTCTTTAATCTTTGTAGTTATTATAGCGTTATTATACCCTTATGTAATAATGCATAACAAATATAAAAAAATTTCCAAATATTGGCACATTTTTCATAGATAAATTAGTATAATGGCATTTTTTCTCTTATTTACATAATACATGTTAACAGCGTAAGATAAAATCAATTGTACATAGTTATGCAGGAAGAAGCTAACTCCAAAAAAGTAATTCCTGTAGCTAAATTATGATAAAGGAAGACTGAAAGTAAAATTTTACAGTGTCGAGAATTAAAAATAAAACGTGACATGTGACAATTTTTGTCGATTGATTCTATTACATATACATATATATATTATATGACACGCTATGTATATTCGGCGAATCCAAAAATTCAAAAATTGGTATTTTTCTGTATAACTACGTTACAATAGTTTACAATTGTAGTTCAATTACAGATACATACATACATCCTGAAACACCATAAGATGAGGTAGTAACAAATATATATACAAAATCGTGTTACTTTTAACAGAAGACAAACAGAAGCATATAAGGCCTAAAATAAGAAAATAGTTTGTATAAATATAGGTGTTGGTTTCCGAGATACACACAGATGGCGTAAAGTTATTCGCGACTGTAGTATCACTTGAAAATCAGAACTATTTTTATTCTAAAAAATTTTCTTTTTGCATATAGTAAAATTTTTACTTCATTTTAGAAATCTTTACAACCGTTTATTATATTCTGATTTTCATATACAGGGTGTCCCATTTTAATTAATATAATCGAATATTGCTGAAACTATGGCTGTAACGAGAAAATATTTCATACAAAAGTTAAAAGGTTTCGAGGAAGAAAAAGTTGACAATCTTGAATTTTAACTAAGCTAATTTTTCTAAGATTATTGAAGATCAATATAGTTTTTTTTAAAATGGAACCACCCTAATTTTTTTATTTAAATCGATTCCTCGCAATATTTGGCATTAAAAATTATAGTTTCTAGTTATAATTAAAATGAGACACCCTGTATATGTATAGTTGTTATAATAGCTATACAATTATTCGACTTAAGCAAAAGTTTCATATTTTATATATTCAGTCATTCGTTTCGACTAGCGTTGCTATAATAGGCTTAGCGCAAATCATCCAGGTGTACATTATCCAAGTAACGAAAACTCCGAATACTATTTTGAGCAAACAATCGGCAAAATATAGATACATAAAGATCCGTCTTGCACGTGGTAGCGTCGAAGGGTCGTCCTTTAAATAATACTGCCTTGTGCCTAAGATATATATCAACAAATATTCGTTCCAAGAGATAAGCTTCGTATCCATGAAAAATATTTCTCTGTCCGAAGGACACAATCGATGCTGCAAATTGCGCAAATTGTCGTTGCTGTAATTAAATTTATACAGAATATAAAAAATAAATCTTGACCTCTTCTTACTTTGAATTTTAATAAATATTGCGAGCTTTCCTTACCGAAAAATCCATTCTTTCATGGTATAATACTGAAGCAATTCTAATCCGGTGTTCACTCTACTTTGTATTCGTATCATAAAAGGCTTATTCCCGGTAATAATAAATAAAGTGTCTAATAGATACGCGGGTATAGTATGCAGCAATAGGATGGCAAACCAGTGTAGAATTTTCGAGGTTGTTAATCTTCCACCGGGATACCAGAGCGGTTCTGAAAGAAATGTAACGTTACACGTACATTATATTTACCTTACAAATTTGTTTAGTATCGTTGGAGATACTTGGTTCAGCATTCCTTACGCGAGAACGGGTTTGCGATCACGTGCTTTTTTCCTATTTCTATAGTATCGCCCCAAGAAATTGGATTTTCCTGATTCGCTGTGGCATTTAAGAATATCGGCTCAGTAGACTTTTCCGATCCGACTTGCCAAGCCAGGGCAATCGTCGCGTTTACGGCCATATCGCAAGGCACAATATCGGCTAAATAATTTGCGTTGCAGAGCATGGATCGTATGACCCCTTTACCCGCGCCGATCATTAATCCGGTTGGACCGTTTATATTGTCCACCCAACCGGGTACCGGTTCCTTCCAAGATGCCACTACTAAAATATAAATAGCGATAGAATTAAGTATCTTATAAGTAGGTTCAAATTTGTTTTTGCGTGGCTTTGAACTCTCTATGATTACTGGAAAAAAAAAAATTTCAAGTAGACTCGAACCTTGACGAGATAGGTTAGGTTCGAACTCTCTACAAGTACTTCGAGAAACAAGAGCAGTACTTCCAAGTACATTTGAACCTGGATCAAGTATGTTCGAATCTTTTATAAGTACTTATGATACATATATATATATATATATTTATGTGTGTAGGGGGGTGGGGGATAGGCGAATGGATGTGATGGGGAGTGTGCGTGCGCGTGTATGTGGATGTGTAACAAGTAATTTGTAAGTACATATTGAACTTGATCCTATCCTTAAATACAGGTACAAAAGTACAAATATCACTCACATGACATCATAATTGTCAACATTAGTTTTTGATGACATAAAACGTGAACGATCTTCTATGAGAAAATATGTTAAAAATATAAAATATTTTTTGTATAAAGATTTATTTTCAAGAAAATTGAAATCTAAATTAGAGTAATAATATCTTTCCTCACCGTTATAAGCTCACATAACATACAATATTAATTCAACTTTTATGTCGATAAATTCATTTTAACAGCAGTTATCGGAAAATGTGAATATAGAAAATATAAAAATACTTTATACCTTAAAAATAAAATAATCTTGACACATATTACAAACAAATTGACTGATCTTTTCAATAATATTCTATTATTTTTCCAAATAGAATTTTGAATTTTTTTCATGCTTTAATAGTACTATTAAAATACGTTGGACGATTTATGTTACAATAGTTTATGCGGGCGATTTATGGTTAAGAATTATTCAATTTTTTCTGACTATCCAATATCTAATAATAATTTGTTATTAATTTTATTAATTTTTTTTAAATTGAATTTTTTTGAAAATGAAACTATGCATAAAGAAATTCTGTTTCATGAATATTCTATATAATAAATACAAAGATCGAAAATATGTTTAGGAAAAATTCCTTACCTATCGACGGACGTATAACTCCTACGGGTAGTCCACATCTCGACACGAAATCCTCGCTGAGTGCCTTACTGTAGGCATACGTGTTAGGTTGATCACCTAACAGTTGTGGTTTTATTGTCTCTAGCACTTGATCCGTCACCGTATTAACTATGGTAATAACATTTTCTGCTGAGATATTAGTTTGATAAGCGCGTTCTTTCAATACTGACTCGCCGCATTGACAAAAAGATGTTGAAATGTGAATGAACGATTCGAGTAAAGGCATCTGAAAGATATATAATACTTAATTTTGTGGTATTTTCTAGTATCCAATAAGAGCTTCTACTTTTAATTCTAGAGAAAAAATACCAAAACCGACATAAAAAAAACTCCTACAAACCAATATATCCTTATTTCTCAGCAATTATATATATATAAATACTGCGCTTTATCAGAACTGAAAATTGAATTCCTTCTGCTTAGTTAATTTTATTCATCAGAATCTCATAATTCCTGCACATTTGTTATCTATTTATGCTAAATTTTATCAAGTTCTTGAAGTTAGAAATCTTTTTCTTACAATTTTCTTTAGTGAGTTTCATAATTTATATAATGATAAGTATTATTTGAATAATATTACGTTATATATTCTGTATGCTTGTTTCAGAAATTATTTCTCTCAAAGTATGATTAGGAAAATTAAATAAAGTTTAAATTTAGTACTCTAGTTTATATACATCAACGTAACTTAACATTCTATTTTGAAGTATTAATTTAAGGAATATGAATAAATATTATTGACTGATTTAGTATTATGTATTTGCTTCTTAGAGATGCACCTTGCACAAAAATATTTTGCGTTCAAAATTTCAATTTTAATAAATAAAAAAATGTTTTCTTATAAAAATGTTTATTTCTACAAATAATAAACAAGAACAAAATGTAATTTTATTATAAAAACTCAATAAATTTGTATATACTAATAATTTATCGCAATACTCTACATATTTTTACCAGTTTCTGCAGTTTTCAATGAGTATGATGGTTTTGGGTATCAATTTTTTAGATCTAAATTTTTGTCTATGTTACAAAAAATCGTTTACTTGAAACAATATTATGAAATAGTCTGACATAATCTGATCTTACATTAATATCTATGAGTAGAACTTTTTATTTATAAAACTTTTATATAGAGCTACAAACATAAAAAAAAAATAAAGTAATATGTCGATTTTATGTCAATAAGATAACACTTTTTTTTTAATCATTTAAGAAGATTTTTTGTCGATCAAAAAAAAATAAATTTTTTAAAATTGTATTTGCTTGGTTTAAAATTTTATAAAACTATGTTCCTAAAATATATAATTTTAATAAACAACTTCCGAAAGATTTATAAAATTATAATACTTTGTAGAAATAGGCGCAGACAGAAATAAACCCGCGCCAATATAGGTACTTATTTTTCTTCGAAGAATAATTGTTTGGGCTATATCTTAACATCAATCTTTGTAAGCATTTTTATGTGTCCATGCATTTTTATGTCTGAATATTGTTGAATAGCAAAGAAGCGATTAGTTATGCTCTCGTGCTCTGTGCAAAACAGATAGGATTTCAATGTAAAAAAAAACGAGATCGAGAAATTCAACTAAAAATCAAAAGAAAAAAATCAAGAGAGAAAACGAAACTTTTATGGTAACAGATTTATAGAGTCCGATTGTTATCATTCTTTTTTAAATCTCTTTAGAAATAAATAAACTATATTTAATCTAGATTTTTAGTCGTTAAAAACATTTTAATTTCATCAAAATTAAACGAACAATTAAAATCGTCAAAAAAATTGACTTTAATATTTAAATTCTAATTAAAATTCAGAAAAAGCTTGTTCGGTTTATCGGTCAAAATGCTATCAAATGCAATCAAATGTATAAGAAAAAAATGAAAAATAATTATTCCGAATTTCGTATATATTAGGATTGAGAAAAAGGAAGGTAAAGATAGATATTAGTTTTATCATGTATAACTTCGCAAAAAATTTTTGACGGAGAGGGAAATATTCTTTATAGTTATAGGATAACAAATTAACAGCAAGAGCCATAAATTCGATCTTTTTCTCATCTATTTACACTAATGTAACCATAATGTAAAACTTTAAGTGCGTTTTTTCTCGAAATCATATTTAAAAAAAAATGGATACATAATTTTTCAAAAATAAATAAAACAATCAGGTTAAAATTCTACATAAACATAAAATACATACTTTTGTTGTCTGAATCATATCTTTATGGATAAATCAGTATTTTTGAAAATCTTTCTTTTTTAATAATTGAAAAATGCATTTAAAAATGTGAGAAATTTTAACTTTAAAATGCCGCTTTTGATATGATATATGGGAAATCAACAAATGTGTGTGTGAAATTTATAAGTTATATGTGTAGTAGCTTTTTCACAAGAAAAAAAATAAATAAATAAATAGTCTCAAAATACATTGGAGAAAATAAAAAAAAACTTTTCTTAATCCACAAGTACTATAGTCACATTTTTCCTCTTAAATAAGAACGAAATTTCAAGATATGAAATTGACTATACGCGTAACACTAGATTCCGCTATAATTTGCACTTTAATGCGCTATCGAAATCTCCTACTTTAAACGTCAAATTAAATCTTAACTCGCTATCTTTACTCGCTTAATCGATGCTGCGGACACAATTTTGTCGCAGTAAATAACGGGGAGAATTCAATCTGATGTAATTATACTGGTTCGCATTTACACAGACACATACTATAAGTACAGACTGCATACCCTGTCTTAACCGGCGCTAACCTTAGAAAGGGAGCGCAATGTTTCAAGGATATGTGTGTGACCTGTTTCTCTCTTTAACTCGCCTATAGGTGGGGATACAAATGGAAAAGGCTACACCTGTCAAAGCTTCTTTTCTCTTGAACGTCTCTTGATTGGAACGCGCAATCTATACTTAGATTGCATTCTAATATAAACAGTTGGCAACATTGAAAAATCATTCATATACGTTCATTCTGATATTATAACGTCACCTTGATCGTACTCTGCTAGTTGAAACAAAAAAATATAGACTTGCAATGTCTAGGATGTATCAAGTCAAGCGACGCGGTAGCGCCAAGTATATAAAAATTTTTTCCTCGCTTTTCGAAGTTGCCTATATACAGGGGCTGCTGCGCTACCAAGTAGCTTATCCGGAATTTTACCTCAAGTTAAACTTTCGATTAAGATATTTCTTGAACTAAAGCTGTAATAAAAAATCTAACGGCACTTTCATCATATAATGCGGATACAAGCTTTCGATTGCGACCTGTTTCAATAAGATTGATGCAGTCAATCCTGAGAAATGATTTTATTCATATATCAGAACGTGACTTTTCATTCTTCAGTTCCAGATTCAGACTCACGTACGTATGCTCGCACATGCAAAGCGATTTTGTCCCTTAAGGCGCATTTGCAGCGCTCATATACGATTTTATTCGCTTGAGTGTACAAATACGCCTTAAGAGATTAAATCATATGTGGATGTGTGGAGATAATGTTTATATTTTATACGCGCGGGGTATAATACGAGAAGAAAGGTAATAAAATAATTAACGGTTATGAGAATATCGCGGAATAGTGCAACACTAGGGAAAAGAAGTGATAAAGTGACATAAAATTATTAATGATTAAGAGTATCGCAAAATAGTGCAAGGACAATGAAGAGAAGTGATGTTATATTGAATAAAGTTAGGTTATATTAGCGAAACTGAGTGAATGCTTTTACACTTAAGTGAATCTGTGCATTATCAATTAACATATTTCTTATAAATGAATAGTTGGAAAATAATTATTATAGAAGCATTGAGGGAATATTTAGAAATTTTGGCTGGCCATGTTTTCGATAATGATAAGCAGGTAATTATACGCACGGACGCGCATTCATTTATAATGTTTATTTATATATTGTATATAAAATTGTAATTAATGCATAATTAATATTTTTAGATTATTTTATAAATGGCTAAGCAATGAGTTGCATGTTTATGTTAATGTAGTAAAATAAATCTTGTAATTCTACCAAAAATATCATAAAAACAACAACATTGAATACAAATTTTATTAATTGACAGTATAAATAATAAAATGATAAAATCATATTGTACTTCTATAGTGTCCACAAACATTTTGCGGATCAGGAAATACTAGCAACTTTTGGTTCTGGAAATGTGAATGTTTATATAATTGTAATTAATGCATAATTAATATTTTTAGGTCACTTACGATTGACTAAGCAATGAGTTACATGTTTATGTTAATTCTATCAAAAATATTACATATACAGTTGAATTAAAAACATCGGAGTTAGAGTCTGAAAAAAAATATTCTCCATTAGTTAAAGAAGAGATATAAGGTAATAATTTTGTTTATAAATTACATAATAAAGGTTACTTATTTTCTTGGACTAAATACTTTAAGGACAAGATTTAGGGCCATTGGACAAGCTTTTCTGTAACACGTTACGTATGTTAAGTACTGACTGTAAACTTAGATTCGCATGTTACCTTAATCTTCAGTCAACGCACAAAGAGAATCCTAACATAGCAAAAATATTACTACGTTATGCTTTTCTTTGTGCGTTGACTGAAGTTTAAGATTACATACAAATCTAAGTTTACGGTTAGTATTCACAATTAATGTAACATAATATATTACGCAAAAGCTTGTGCAGTGGCTCTTAGTTTATTTATAATGGTTGAACTTATTTTTTTCAGCAATGAGAAACGTCAACGTGGAAATTGATGATTTATTCGGATGGAGCTGTCTTTTGCAATATAATGTTATCGGAGAGCATTAGAATATCTGTCATCGACAAAAGTAGTTCAAATTTGAATCAAAATGAGGAGGAAGAGTCAGTTAATGATGTTGAATTGCAGATTTTATTGGAGGATTATATAAAAGTTCATAATAATTTGGCAGCTGTATTGATTAAAACAGAAGCTTACGATGCAGTTTTAGAAAATATAAAACATTTTAAGGTGTCGACCACAAAACGAGAAACCAATATCTAGGAAAGGTATTGCAAAAGTCTTAATCTTTAATTTACTATTTATATATATTCTTGATTTATATTTTACATATGGAAAATTCAAATATATGTGTATATGTATTGTGCATAGGAACAATATTGAGATTCAAAGGGGAATATGAAAAAGCTTATGCAATCTCTATCTTTCTCTCTCCACTGAAATTTAAAAATTAAATCCAGAAATGAAGATATTTACTACAGAATTAATGACCTTAAAGGGTAACATTGCTAAAGACATAGAAAACGAAAAGCACTTGTATCGTAAAATGTTAGGTGTAGTTGAAGATACCAAAAATCTATCAAAGAATATAAAAGCAGATAATAAAAGTATTATTAAGTACATAAATACATACATATATAGACATATATACATATGTATATACATATGTATATAAAAATATTTAAAAAGACGGATTTTTAGTTTTCAACTACACATAACATTTTACGATATAGATGCTTTTCTTTTTCTGCGTCTTTAGCAATTTTCTTTCCTTTAAGATCATTAATCCTTTAAGATCATTAATTCTGCAGTAAATATTTTTATTTCTGTATTTAATTTTGAATCAGTGGAGGAAGAGAGAAAGAGAAAGAGAGAGAGAGAGAGAGAGAGAGAGAGAGTGTGTGTGTGTGTTGTATAAGCTTCTGCATATTCCCCTTGAATCTCAATATCCTACGATACGCACAATACATATACACACATATTTGAACTTTCCATATGTAAAATATAAATCAAGAATATATACAACTTATTTTAAAGAAAGATTAAGTATAGTAAATAAAAGAAAATTAGGATTTTTGCAATACCTTTTCTAAATAGTGCTTACACATTTTGTGGTTGACGACTCAAAACATGTTTCACATTTTCTAAAGCTGCATCGTAGGCTTCTGTTTTAATCAATGTAACTGCCAAATTATTATGAACTTTTATACGATTCTCTAATAAAATCTACATTTCAGCATCACTAACTGACTCTCCCTCCTCATTTTGATTCAAATTTGAACTACTTTTGTCGATGACAGATATTCTAATGCTCTTCGATAACATTATATTGCAAAAGGCAGCTCCATCCTAATAAGTCATCATTGACGTTGACGTGTTTCCACATTGACGTTCTCTCATTGCTTTAAAAAAATGTTTAACTATTATGTCAAAAAAACTGTCTTGTCCTTAAAGTATTTAGTCCAAGAAAATAAATAACCTTTATTATATAATTTATAATCAAAATTATTACCATATTTTTCTTCTTTAACTAATGCTTAACATTTCTATTTCAGGCTCTAACTCTAATGCTTTCAATTCAACTGTATATGTAATATTTTTGATAGAATTAACATAAACATGCAACTCATTGCTTAGCCATTTGTAAGTGATCTGAAAATATTAGTTACGCATTAATTACATTTATATATAAAATATAAAGAAATATTCACATTTCCAGAACTAAAAGTTGCGAGTAATTCCAGATCCGCAAAATATTTGTGGACACTATAGAAGCGATATGATTTTTCATTTCATTATTCTTTATAAAGCCAATTAATAAAAATGTGTTCAATGTTGTTGTTTTTATAATATTTTTGGTAGAATTACCACAAGATTTATTTAAGTACATTAACATAAGCATGCAACTCATTAATATGTTAATTGGTAATGCACAGATTCACTCAAGTGTAAGCATTCGCTCAGTTTGTCTATTATAATCTAACTTTGCTCAATATGACATCAATTAGAAGAAATTATCTTCTAAATTTTCTTCCTTGCTATTCCGCGATACTCTTAATAACCGTTAATCATTTTATCACTTTTTTTCTTGTATTGCACTATTTCCCGATATATAAGCATATTTAATAAATCATTATGTCTGACAATAGTCTACAAAATTTTATTGGTATCCTTAATATCCTTATTATCCTGATTTGATCCTCTATTCTTAAAATTATGAAATTTTCGTGCAACTTCACACGTATGAATAAGTGAAAGATATAACTACCTACTAAAAAAAACCTTACATAGGTAAAAAAAATACGCTAAATATATAAAAATTTCATAGCTTGTATGTAATAAAGAGTTAAAATATATAAGAGTTAAAATATATAAAAATTTCGCAACTCGTATGTAACAGAGATTAAATAAATTTTTACAAAAAGCAGTGATATCTTATTAAAAAAACCTTACAAAGGTAAAAAAATACGCCAAGTATATAAAAACCCTAGAAAACTTTAGAAAGTTTAAAAAAATATTTACTCCTAAAAAAACTTATAAAAATAATTTTCCTCTAAAGAAATAACCTTAAAAAATAATAAAATTTGAAAAATAATTTTTTCCTAAAAAGTATTCTCTAAAAAATAAAAAATCAAAACTAAACATGAAATCAATAATTAGCCAAGTATTTAGAAGCAATTCAATTTGTGAGGGCTTGAAATAGTATTTGCCATAAAATCAATCTTGCATTTATAAAAATATAATACATACATTTTCTCCATGAAGTCAAAACGCATTTTATTATTAAGAAAAATTTATTTTTAAAATAAGTTTAATTTTGTATGATAAATGTTTTGATATATAAAATAGCATAATTATGTCACACGGATTTTATTACAAATAGTAAAATATAAAACTATTTAACCTCCACTGCGCCATGACGTTGATCACATTGATTGTCAATTTTAAATATAAAAGTGTCCTGTGCTACAAATTGATCGAAGTGTTTGAAATTGCTGATTTGAAATTAATCATAAGCTTTGCCAAGTAGGTCCGGAACTAAAGGAGTTAAGACACAAAGTGACATACAAAAACTTGGCGTGCTCCGGTCTCATTATTATTACTAAATATTTAAAATTAAGGTTCGCGAAGTATATATCTGAAATTAAAATTTGCAAATTATTATCAACATGTTAATGTTATTATTAGCAAATATTTAAAATTAAAGTTCGCGAATTATATGTCTGAAATTAAAATTTGCAAATTATTATCAGAAATTATTATCAACCTGTTAATAAAAATATATGAGTAATGCGACCGGGGCACGCCAAGTTTTTGTATGTCACTTTGTGTCTTAATCCCTTTAGTTCCGGACCTACTTGGCAAAGCTTATGATTAATTTCAAATCAGCAATATCAAACACTTCGATCAATTTGTAGCACAGGACACTTTTATATTTAAATAATATTGACAATCAATGTGATCAACGTCATGGCGCAGTGGAGGTTAAATAGTTTTATATTTTACTATTTGTAATAAAATCCGTGTGACATAATTATGCTATTTTATATATCAAAACATTTATCATACAAAATTAAACTTATTTTAAAATTAAATTTTTCTTAATAATAAAATGCGTTTTGACTTCATGGAGAAAATGTATGTATTATATTTTTATAAATGCAAGATTGATTTTATGGCAAATACTATTTCAAGCCCTCACAAATTGAATTGCTTCTAAATATTTGGCTAATTATTGATTTCATGTTTAGTTTTGATTTTTTATTTTTTAGAGAATACTTTTTAGGAAAAAATTATTTTTCAAATTTTATTATTTTTTAAGGTTATTTCTTTAGAGGAAAATTATTTTTATAAGTTTTTTTAGGAGTAAATATTTTTTTAAACTTTCTAAAGTTTTCTAGGGTTTTTATATACTTGGCGTATTTTTTTACCTTTGTAAGGTTTTTTAATATAGATTTATAGCGAGCATTCACCTGTTTCGCTAGCGCCACGATGTTTACAGTGCCCACAGTGTTCATGTTGACGGCCATTTTCAACGACAGATCAAACCTGACGTTAGCAGCCATGTGGAAGACAACGGAGACTCGGCTAGTGAGACGTTCCTTGTCCGCGTCGGATAGAGAAAGTTCCTTCACGGTCGTCTCACCGGCTATCGCTACCAATTTCTTTAGCCGTTCTGGATACTGTTCTCTGAGGATCTTAAATGGCTCTTGCTGCAAATACAATTTCCATGAGTCCCCAAGCCTTTCCTCCTTTTCTAAGATAGAGTTTCAAATGTTTAATGATTCGTGATTTTTTTTTTAGAATTTTTCTGCAAAGTGCACTAAAAAAAAATAGGGAACACTTTTCATACCTTAAAAATTGGGCTATTTTCAAACCGCTGAAACTCTGCGAAAAATCTTCGTAGACAAAAAATGAAAAAAGCATTTTGAAGCTTGAAGTTTCAACTTTAACGCGCTATCGGTGGTTTAAAAAATTTTTTTATCTTCCTTATTTCGCCGAGTATCCTTTGAAACTAAACCTGTATCATTTTTAAATGATAGAGGTTTAGTTTCAAAATCCTGTAACTCGGTCAAAAAGATCGTAGAAAAATTTAAAAAAAGCATTTTGGCAAAATGTAGTTGTTTATGGAACTTGAGGGAACGTGACTTTTTTTTCATGTGATATTTACAGAACGTTATACGATAATTTTATATATATATATATAATTGTACACAATAGATTGTATATTTTAGTTTAAAAAAGGCATTTTTTGACTCTTTTCATAAAACACATTAGAGTTTCAAATGTTTAGTAATTTGTGATTTTTTTACAATTGTTATACAAAATATTAAAAAAATTTTTCCTTTGGATAAAGTTGTTTAGAGTTATAGAGAAATGTTATAGAGATCAAAATAAATTCATACAAACATGTGTCCGGAAATACCTCTCTACCAAATTAAAATATTCTAAAGGTTCACAAAGAAAATCAAAACTTTCTCATATTTTCTAAATTGAAAATATCAATAAAGTGAAAATTTATACAAGTACATTATTTTGGAAATATTTCAAGGAATTCGGCAATCAATATGGCGATAAGGCGTATAGGTTAATAGAGGCGAACAGAGGAGAACATTTTGTACACTTTTTGTGAAAGTCGGGAATTAATAAAAGCGAAGTGCAAATCTTGCAAGGACTTTGCAAGCAATCCGGCAGAACTCTTATTGTGCCATTAAATCATTAAAGTCGCACTGAGGTCGATTAAGCGATTAATCTACCAAATGTAATTTTAATAGGGAATTATACCTTAACTGCTAGAGAATTACGTCGATACAATTGATTACGGAAATTATTGAAAATTGTAAAAATCATCACTTGTAGATGACATGTCTTGCTACACGAAAGAAATTAATTTGTGTTTTCCTAACATGAGGGAACTCTTAGTGCCGATTAGGAAATTTTTAGACTAGTTTCTTTTTATGATTGGATTGAAAGAGAAGATTATATTGAGTGTCCTGCAAGACCATCATTTCCTTTTGGAATTTTTTTTTCTTTGGAATTAAATTAAGTGAACATTTGACATAAATAAACATTTAGAACAACTTTTTAAATAAATTAAATTAAATAAACATTTAAAAAGTGAGATTTATACCACAACGTCGGACAAAATGTTTGCAATATTTTGTAATATTAATAATAATATTATAAATATTTGCAACAACTTCGAACAGAAGCGTTATTACTGTATGGAATTTAGTGAAGGCCATTTTAAATATTTAATAAAATACATTGTTTCTTCTTAAAATTGTTAATTTTTACTTTTTGATATCTAAAACTGCAATTACTTGAAAATGATTCACTTAAATTCAGAAAAGTGTGTGTGTGTGTGCGCGCGCGTGCGCGTGCGTACGTATGTATACATACGTGTATATATACTGTATATATACTGTAAAGTGTATAACGTGTATAGTGTATAAAGTTAATTATTTTAATTATCTCAGGTTACAATTAAATAGCCGCTTGATCATGAGTCATGCATGAGTACAAACAGGCTTACAAGTGCAACAAGCTATTTTGGTAATTTTTTTCTTCCATTGTGCTTATATATTTGTACTAAACGTTGTACAGGGTCTTTTTTTTTTAAAGATAATGATAATAATAATCGTTTAGTTTTATTCCATTAGATCTTTTATTCATCGAATAATAATCCGACGGAAAATCCGCGATAGAAAAATATCATCATATAATGACGCGTTAGAAACATATCGCTTTCCAATTTAAGTTCTTGAAAACGGATTACAAGTGTAGTGTTTCAGAAACATTTCTCGATTTTCTACGCGCGCTCGCATGATTCAAGGCTAAGAATGCTTAGCAAACGTCTTTACACATCGAAAGTTTTGAAAGTTTCTCGAAAGACTGGAAAGATGATGAAGTAATTCGAAAATTTCTGAATGGTGATTGATGTCAAGGCAATTCGCAATGATTTAATTCATCTACCGGGTATAATACATAATATAATTATAATTAAACATCGATTGTCACCTTTCATTGATTTCCGCGTGCGTTTTATTCGATCAATTTTAAAGTTCATTGAAATCTAACAACAGACGTTTGTATTCTCTGTAAACGGTGGTTTGCGATCAACTACGCGTTATTGGAATAAATTACAGACCAGCTGTATTCAATTAGGTCGATTCAGACATATCCGTGCCATATCCGTGACGTATCCGTTCCGTATCCGTACTCATCAGTGCAAAGTATTCACATACTTCAGTTCTATATCCGTCGATTTTCGTTCAGTATGTCAAGAACGAAAGAGAGAAAGACGAATTTTTCAATCAAAGAACTTACAGTAATTGCACTAATTAATTTTAGATGAAGAAGAAACCGTTTTACGCAAAAAAAAAGAAAGCGTAAGTGAATGAAGATTGAATAATAACCAAAGTCGCACGCTGTCTTTGCCCGATAAAATAAGAATAATTAGCGGCACAGATAATGAGCGAAATTTAACTGCGCTTGCAGTCGTTTTGAACAAAATGTGTAGCTAAACTGTTTCAAATCTTTAAACACTCGGAGGATTTTCTCCTCTAGTGCCGTCCGTTCAGTGAAAATATCGGCACAGATCACTGTCTACGCACTGACACTGATACGGACGGCTGGATACTGATACGGATACTGAAATGTAAGAATACTCTAATATAAAATTATGGAAACGTTATTTTTATCAGTGCACGGACGTGCACGGAACGGATACGTCACGGATACGGCACGGATATGTCTGAATCGACCTTAACCGGCTAGACGCACGACAAAAAGACGCATGAATAAAGAATGAAAACAATGAAAAAAAATTAATTGAAAAAATTAATCGACATATGTATCGATTTTTTATTCATTATTTATTAATTTTTTTTCATTGTTTTTATCCTTTTTTCAGCCGGTTCACAATCACGCGAATAAAAAATCGATCTATATATTTTTTATTTATTATTTATTAATTTTATTTTCATTATATTATTGCACGGCAATATAGAAAAAATAAAAATAAAAATAAAAATAATGAAGATAAAAGATAAAAATAATAAAAAAAAATGAATAATGCATTCTTTGACAAGTGTTTTACGCCTGTACGGTTGAAGGCTTCTCCAAATTCGAGCGTTTCCGACATGAAAACATACATGTAATAAGCCTCATATGTTTCAACAATCCTTTGCTTCCTGGCTTGCCAAGGAATTTAACCGGACAGGGATTGCATTTGGAGATGCCTTGGAAACTCCATTTGAATGTATCACCGCTTGATGACGTTAGAGACTTGATTTTGTATATACATCAAGAATCTTTATTATTTTATTCGTCGACTGCGTTGAGAAATTATTTTTTTATATTTTGTTTAATTTTCATTTAAATTATGTTCACATTACTTTCTATTTGTGCTGAAGATGGCCCAAAGAAGGAGACCGAAACGTACGCTTTTCTTTATGTAATATCGTTACAATTTTAATAAACCATTTTTTGCGCATTACTTATTGCGCTGGTTCTCATTTTTCCACGTTTGAAAAATTAATAAATAATAAATAAAAAACCATATATGAATAAAAACAATTGTGTGTTTTCTTTACACTAATTAATTCCTCTCATTATTTTGGGCATAAAAGTATTCAGATAAGATCATCAAAAAATGAATATTTTATGAGATATTTTATAATTTATGTAAAATTATATATATATATATATATATAAATATATATATATATATATATATGTCCGAATAAAGTACAAAATATCTCTTAATTATTTATTTTTTAATCATCCTATCCTTATAACTTTTTATGCCAAATATTGCGAGGAATCGAGTTATATAAAAAAAATTAGAGTGGTTCTCTATTTTAAAAAACTAGGTTGACCTTCAAATGACCTTGAAAATAGACTTTAGTTAAAATTCAAGATTATCAACTTTTTTTCCTCCTCTTTTAAATTTTATATGAAATATTTTCTCTCGTTACAGCCATAGTTTTAGCAATATTCGATTATATTAATTAAAATGGGACACTCATTAACATAATGTATATATACATCTCGATTTTTTATTCATTATTTATTAATTTTTTTCATTATTTTTATCTTTAATCTTCATTACTTTTATCTTTATTTTTATCTTTTTCTATATTGCCGTGCAATAACATTCTTCGATTATCACACGTACACCACAGTAATATTAATGCCTTTCATTATTCTTCGTAAAGAGCGTGCGTCTATTAAAATTAAGAAATGCAATTGCGTGCGAATAGCCGCATTAGATGTCGCAATGTTTGACACCTTTAGAGGCTCGTCATTATGAAGTCGTTATGAAAGCTACGATATATAATGTGTGAGGGGAAAAATTAGAATTATAATAAATCTCTGCTTTCGAGGGAATAATCTCCACAATAATGCCAGGCAAGGTCTGTTGCGTGTAGCATGTTGCTTCATCGTTGATCGAAGTTATTTTAACGACAGCGCATTCGCCAAAGAGATCGTAATGCGGCCCGTTCTATTAGCCACCTTGACGCATATATGTACGTACGTATATGTATATTTGTGCGTATGTATAACTTACGCTGCGATGTTTTTGCTTATACCGATAATTCGATACCATGTTTTCTTCGCTCATCCCGATAGGACATAACCGAATGATATCCGATATCAAATAAAGAAGCTCCACATTTACATCATGTATTAATGTAAGATATATATCGCGTCTATTCTCAGGCTCCTAGGTTCTAAATTTTGAAAGTCAATTTCTTCCTCTCAGTTACAGTATTATCTAATACTTTTGGATTAGAGAATTAAATGCCCACCCTTCCCCTTCGCGTTTTACAGATATAAATAGATAATAATGATAAATCTTGTGTGTCGCATGATTAGATTCAGATAATTTTATTTTATTATATTAAATATTATATTAAATTTTATTATATTTTATTTTTATTTTATTATATTAAATATTATATTAAATTTTATTTTAGTATATTTCATCAAAGGCTTAATAACACACCAAAATACAATAATGATAATAGAATGTACATATATATAAGCTTTACAAGAATTCTCTCACTTAAGTATTTGTTTGAGAGATATTATCTTTCAAATTAACTCCCGCTAATTATAAGAATGTGTCGAGTAGTCGCGTTCAATGTCACAATGTTCGACACCTTTAACAGATCCTCACTATAAAGTCGCTATGAAAACTATAATATGTAAAGAGAAAAATTATAATAAATTTTTGTTTTCGAGAGAATAATCACCATGATAATGTTAAAAAATTCCCGCTAATTAAAAGAACGAGAAATATAATAGAAAGAAATAGAATATTAAGAGAAATTTTGAAATTTATAATATGTAAATTTATAATATGTAAATATATATTTAAGTAAATAACTTACACATCTCTTAATTATTTTTAAATCTTCAATTAAATTCATTCGTATATTGCTACTATAAAAGAGGTTTATTTTCATAAAAATTTTATTAAAATGCTACTATAATACTGTCATTAAAAACAATTAATTATAATGATCTGTCAATTTATAAGATAATTTGGACCGATTACACACGAGCAGCAAAAAAATGGACGGATACTGCGTCAACTTATTTGCATATTTAAGCAATTAACTTGAATAATAATGCAGACGATGCGATTATGCTATTAAATGTATGTTTATGTGTTTTCTCGGTCGTGTTTTAAATTTTTACAATAATGTGCAGTAGATCGTAATTGAAAATGTTAATTGCACTTATTTATAAGTTTCATATAATAATTAGTTTTTTTATAATTATTTTTTTATTTTTTATAAATTTTTTTTATTTTTTATAAACTACACACAGTGCATTTTTTCCCCTTTTACTTCAAAATCCCTTCTTTAAGCTTTCTTTCCTACTCATTTTATTTTTTTCTCTCTAATGAACGAATAAAATTGAGCTTATGATATAGCTATTGAGCTTGAGATATACCTGCAATATGAGATGCAACCTTGCTTGCGAATCAACGCCCTTCTTTTTCCTGATTAATAAAAAGATATCGCCAATGTCGGGACAGCTCAGTAGTAGTTTAGAGATTAGAACCTTTCCCATGAATCCAGTACCTCCGGTGATGAGGATATTTTTGTTGGAAAACCAGTCGGGTATCGATGAAAATTTTGTGGCCATTTTTTCGAGAGGGCTGAAAGAGATGTGTAAGCAGAAAATTTGTCAGAACAACGAAAGAAAAGATCGGTAAAAAAATTATGGTTTGTGTTCCTTGAGATCTGATTTGTTTGTAATTCTAGTTTAAGAATTTTCATTGAATCCTTTACTCTTCCGTTACTCTCTATTTTATATAAGATATCTGTTACTCTTGTATTTGTAACTATTAAAGAAAATTCACAGCTTATGGAGCGAACGTTTAGCGAAGATATGTATATATATCTAACATGGATACTTTATATTGTAGCTCTACTTTATTAATATTCTACACAATGATTATCACAGACATCTCCTTTTTCCTCTTTCTTATCGGATCTCTAGCTTTTATGATTGATAAAATATTTTATGATTGATAAAATATTCATTTTTACAGTCAGTCGCGGATATGTGTAACACGCGCAGATTAGAGAATTTCAGTCACAAAATGTGTCAGTTATATATTTAACTATTTTTATAAAAAAAAATAAGATAAGAGAGAAGCCGCAAATGTGTCACAGAATAGTCACTGTTATGAAATAAAATAAAAAAAGCAACTAAACAGAAAAGAACTAGCAGCAACTACAAAATCACATATATCATCAGATACTTGAAAAAAATTGCAATTTGGCCTTTTATTTTCTCTAGTTCTCGAAAGGTAGCACTTAAATTATATACGTTCCTTGACTTAGATATATTTTTATTAGTGTCTCGCAATATGTATACTTACTTATCGGATGTATCCTAGAAAATTGGAAAAAAATTTTTTAGCAACACCGAACAAGGAAAACGTAACGATCCGAGCAATTTTTATTTATTTATTTTTTTTTTAATAAATATCATACACCGAAAGAGAGCGAACACTATTGGAAAAGTTGCAACTTGGAGGAGATTTTTGTTCCCCTATTATTCCATATCGTGAGGACTGTGAGAACGGACTGAGTGCCGATACGACAAAGACGATGGCTTTATCCCTGTTGCACGGCTGACGGCACGGTCATTCTTGAAACTTTTTCTTACGATATTGCCTTCGTCCAGTATAGTGTCCGATAGGCTCGAGGGACGTAGCGAGTTTTCTCAGGGTCTCGCAAATTCCCACTTACTTCCTTCCCCTCCTCCATACAGTATAGCGATGGAACTGAGTGAGTCCATTTCGCATTCGGTCGCATTGCGAGAGAGACTTCGTTTTTTTTTCATTTACAGATTTAAATAATATATTTTCTCAAAATTTTTTTATCTAGATCTGCGACGAATCATTCGGTATTTGAGTCCGCTTCTAAAGCTCGTAATATAATGCACATTTATTCATTTATTCATACGGAAATAAGTTTGGATTCGAGTTGAGATTCATGACATCGCTACCCGCCGGCGACGATAAAAAGAACATGATTTACTTTGGGCCTTCCCAATGATTCTGCGACCCTGGAAGTTGTTGACAGAAATAGCAGCCGACCACTTTTTGATTTTTGCATGAAAGATTTTTATCTTACAAACTTGATTTTTTGGATATTAAACTTATATATTTAAGACATATCTAATCGGATGTCATATTAAATTAATTTTTTTTTATTACAAATTAACATTCAAACACAAAAGATTCGAACAAATTGTATAATCAAACTAGCAAAAATTCCAATAGCTTTGATGATGACACGATATAAGAATGGTTTTGAAAGTGTTTCAAACGCTGATAACAATAAAAAACAAAAAACGGCTAATTGTTTTTAAGCAGCAGGTTAGGTTAAGTATATAATAAATAGACTATATAATAAAAAAGAGCAAATTTTAAAGTCAAAATTAACATTAAAATTTAATATTATTATTATTATTTCTTGAATCTGTATTATACATAATTAACATAATTTTTTGATGTTTAAGATTATAAATTCAAATTTAAAATGATTTAATGTTTAATGTTTATATAAAATTAATTTTACATCGTCACACACACACACATTCTCTCTTTCTCTAAGATTGTCATTAAAAAGTGAAAATGAAATTCTTTATATCTTCTAATATAATTGACATCAGTAGAGATTTTTCGAAAACGGTTTATTTTTTGTTTTTGTTTATTTGACTGTTTACTTAATTATGGATAAATTAGTATATAATTATCTTTAAAAAATTGCACTATTTTAGAGCCAAGATCACTTGGATATAATCTTTCGAAAATATTTTTTCGATAATAATACACAAAATCCTTCTCCATATCCTATTAATGTAGAAATAGATGAATCACAGAATCACACCGATACACAATTGTTTCTGTGATAATATTACTTTGAAATCTTCATTAATTATGTTTGTAATATAATTTTGTGCGATAAGTTCTCTTCTTATAGGATTTTTTGACATCTACGTAAAACACTTCTTTGCATTGATGAAAAACATTTTTTTCTGCTCTTATTTCAATGCATCTGAATATATCGTGTGATTGATGAAGTTAATTCTTTTCTAAGCAAAATCATTAATATTAACAAATGTCAGTCATCTCAACAACGTGTTAGCTACGTGTCTCGTAACAGATCATATCAGTTTATTTTTATATCTGTCTACGCGAACAAATTTTGCATGTTAACTGCAGTGCGAAGTTCATTTTTGCGTCGAATAAATGCATGTTTACTTGCGAACTCTCTAAATTTTTCCGAGTGAAAACTTGACTCTTGGTTCGAGTAAATGCACTATCAACTCTCAACAGAATGACTTTACACTTCTTTTCGCTCGAGGCGAGTGAAATCTGTGACTCGAACTCCACGAGTGAAAATATCTTTAATTATTCACTCGAAGGGTTGGAGTGAATTGTGGCACTCTGGCTCCGAGCAGCTCGAGTCAAGTGAAAATCCACTTAGTATCCACCAGTTCTCATCACGTTCCGAAAAAATAACAGAACGATATATTTATGGGAGTACATCGGCAGAATATTGTTCGTAAAATTTATAACAATTTTTTTCTTTCATATGAAGTTTACTTTATAACATTCGTGGGCGAGTAGTTGTATTACATTCAGTACGTGCACAGATGCGAGTTTGACTACGTCGGAAATGACGCCACTACTGTACTTGACATGTTGATGGCTGCTTTGTTGGAGGGAGAAGCCGGGCGCTTATATTTGTTTGTCTATACCTGAAGATTTCAAAGAATTGTGGATATTAGTGAATGCTTTTGTAAATATCGTGCTAAAAAACGATCATGTTTCCTGAGGTAAGTATAACCTCACCACACGACATTTCGCTCGAGCGCACGAGTGATCTAATTCACTCGAGATACCGAGTCAATATTCACTCGTTAAGATATGTTCGATTTTCACTCTTTGCTCAAGTGAATTTCGACTCGATTAGAGTGATATTTCACTCGGAAAAATTTAGAGAGAATGGCAGTAATTTCGAACATTGTTTGTAGCAAGAATTGAACACTTTCACATTGTTTTCTTCATTGTAATTTTGATATGACTTTGACTATGTGTGGTCACTTTATTCATCAAGAGATGGACTACAATCCCATACAGCACAGAAACCTTTCAGAGATATATCTTAGAAATATTTCATGTGATGGATTAAAACATATCATAAACATTGCAAAATGTTTCTGCAATAGCTCTGAGACAGCTCTGGAACAGCAAAATGTCCGCGATTCTTGCACTTGAAACCTTATAGAAAGGTTGCTGAAAGGTTACTAACAAATCTGCAACCTTTCTGAAATATTGCCAAAAGGTTACTGAAATGGTTGAAACCTTTTTGAAATATTGTTGAAGGCTAATTAAAATAATTCTGAAACTTTTTTGTAATATTGCATTTCAGAAGTGATATTTAAATTTATTATATTCAGAGGATTTTGCAAATATTGAACGCTACATCTTGAGTAGATAATGAACAGACGATTTTTATTCATTCGGCGGACATTTATCTGTCCGATTTATAAACAACTAATTTAATATTTGAAGTTCCTGCGTTGAGGTGGTATCAGAAATTAAACTGGAGTAGAGTATATCTTTAATCTTATTAGCCGTTCTTTGCAAACTTTGTATAATTCTCATGACTAAAACTTATGTATATATATATATGTGTGTGTGTGTGTGTGTGTGTGTGTGTGTGTGTGTAAGTAATCAAAAATCTAACGGCACTTTTATTATATAATGTGGATACAAACTTTCGATTCAGTTTGAATAAAAATGTTTATCTCAACAAATAATAAAAAAGAACAAAATGTAATTTTATTATAAAAACTCAATAAATTTGTATATACTAATAATTTATCGCAATACTCTACATATTTTCACCAGTTTCTGCAGTTTTCAATGAGTATGATGGTTTTGGGTATCAATTTTTTAGATCTAAATTTTTGTCTATGTTACAAAAAATCGTTTACTTGAAACAATATTATGAAATAGTCTGACATAATCTGATCTTAAATTAATATCTATGAGTAGAACTTTTTATTTATAAAACTTTTATATAGAGCTACAAACATAAAAAAAAATAAAGTAATATGTCGATTTTATGTCAATAAGATAACACTTTTTTTTTAATCATTTAAGAAGATTTTTTGTCGATCAAAAAAAAATAAATTTTTTAAAATTGTATTTGCTTGGTTTAAATTTTTATAAAAATATGTTCCTAAAATATATAATTTTAATAAACAACTTCCGAAAGATTTATAAAATTATAATACTTTGTAGAAATAGGCGCAGACAGAAATAAACGTACACCAATAAACCCGCGCCAATTTAGGTACTTATTTTTCTTCGAAGAATAATTGTTTGGGCTATATCTTAACATCAATCTTTGTAAGCATTTATATGTGTCCATGCATTTTATGTCTGAATATTGTTGAATAGCAAAGAAGCGATTAGTTATGCTCTCGTGCTCTGTGCAAAACAGATAGGATTTCAATGTAAAAAAAAACGAGATCGAGAAATTCAACTAAAAATCAAAAGAAAAAAATCAAGAGAGAAAACGAAACTTTTATGGTAACAGATTTATAGAGTCCGATTGTTATCATTCTTTTTTAAATCTCTTTAGAAATAAATAAACTATATTTAATCTAGATTTTTAGTCGTTAAAAACATTTTAATTTCATCAAAATTAAACGAACAATTAAAATCGTCAAAAAATTGACTTTAATATTTAAACTGTAATTAAAATTCAGAAAAAGCTTGTTCGGTTTAT
This sequence comes from Lasius fuliginosus, assembly GCA_949152495.1. Classification (NCBI taxonomy): domain Eukaryota; kingdom Metazoa; phylum Arthropoda; class Insecta; order Hymenoptera; family Formicidae; genus Lasius; species Lasius fuliginosus. The sequence continues at coordinate 7,181,805 of OX424445.1, forward strand.
TGGTCAAAATGCTATCAAATGCAATCAAATGTATAAGAAAAAAATGAAAAATAATTATTCCGAATTTCGTATATATTAGGATTGAGAAAAAGGAAAGTAAAGATAGGTATTAGTTTTATCATGTATAACTTCGCAAAAAATTTTTGACGGAGAGGGAAATATTCTTTATAGCTATAGGATAACAAATTAACAGCAAGAGCCATAAATTCGATCTTTTTCTCATCTATTTACACTAATGTAACCATAATGTAAAACTTTAAGTGCGTTTTTTCTCGAAATCATATTTAAAAAAAAATGGATACATAATTTTTCAAAAATAAATAAAATAATCAGGTTAAAATTTAACATAAACATAAAATACATACTTTTGTTGTCTGAATCACATCTTTATGGATAAATCAGTATTTTTGAAAATCTTTCTTTTTTAATAATTGAAAAATGCATTTAAAAATGTGAGAAATTTTAACTTTAAAATGCCGCTTTTGATATGATGTATGGGAAATCAACAAATGTGTGTGTGAAATTTATAAGTTATAGGGATGTGTAGTAGCTTTTTCACAAGAAAAATAAATAAATAAATAGTCTCAAAATACATTGGAGAAAATAAAAAAAAAACTTTTCTTAATCCACAAGTACTATAGTCACATTTTTCCTCTTAAATAAGAACGAAATTTCAAGATATGAAATTGACTATACGCGTAACACTAGATTCCGCTATAATTTGCACTTTAATGCGCTATCGAAATCTCCTACTTTAAACGTCAAATTAAATCTTATCTCGCTATCTTTACTCGCTTAATCGATGCTGCGGACACAATTTTGTCGCAGTAAATAACGGGGAGAATTCAATCTGATGTAATTATACTGGTTCGCATTTACACAGACACATACTATAAGTACAGACTGCATACCCTGTCTTAACCGGCGCTAACCTTAGAAAGGGAGCGCAATGTTTCAAGGATATGTGTGACCTGTTTCTCTCTTTAACTCGCCTATAGGTGGGGTTACAAATGGAAAAGGCTACACCTGTCAAAGCCTCTTTCTCTTGAACGTCTCTTGATTGGAACGCGCAATCTATACTTTGATTGCATTCTAATATAAACAGTTGGCAACATTGAAAAATCATTCATATACGTTCATTCTGATATTATAACGTCACCTTGATCGTACTCTGCTAGTTGAAACAAAAAAATATAGACTTGCAATGTCTAGGATGTATCAAGTCAAGCGACGCGATAGCGTCGCGACGCCAACTATATAAAAATTTTTTCCTCGCTTTTCGAAGTTGCCTATATACAGGGGCTGCTGCGCTACCAAGTAGCTTATCCGGAATTTTATCTCAAGTTAAATTTTCGATTAAGATATTTCTCGAACTAAAGCTGTAATAAAAAATCTAACGGCACTTTTATCATATAATGCGGATACAAGCTTTCGATTGCGACCAGTTTCAATAAGATTGATGCAGTCAATCCTGAGAAATGATAATCATATATCAGAATTGTGACACTTTTCGTTTCAGTTTCACAGTTTCAGTTTCAGATTCAGACTCACGTACGTATGCTCGCACGCACATATGCAAAGCGATTTTGTTCCTCAAGGCGCGTTTGCAGCGCTCATGTACGATTATTCTCTTGAGTGTGCAAATACGCTTTAAGAGATAAAATCCTATAAGGACATCCAGAGGATATTTTACATCCTTTGAATATCTTTTGAACATGTGTGCTGTTAGGAATTTAACCCTAACTGCGCCATGACTTCGATCACATCGATTGCCAATTTCGAATTTAAAAGTGCCCTCTGTGCCAAATTAATTGAAATGTTTGAAATTGTTGTTTTGAAATTAATCATAAGCTTTGCCAAGTAGGCCCGGAACTAAAGGGGTTAAGACACAAAGTGACATACAAAAACTTGACGTGTCCCGGTCACATAACATATATTTTGGTAAATCTTACATTAGCGTCATCCCCTCCGATTTGCCTCAAAATTTACACAGAGCTTCCTTTTGGTCTACAATTAAGAGGGGAAACAATATGTTGTTGTTGGAAAAAATCGTGAAGTGGGCACTTCAAGCGCTATTCGCATTTAGGAACATTTTGTGTTTTATATGTTGTCTACACTGTACGTATGTACCCAGATAGCCAAGTCTGTTCGAACAGATTTTGCCAAACGCATGCTACAAATTTTTGTCAGCAGAAAGACTGCAGATTGTATACAAAATCTGTTATATCAGATAATGATAGCAGAATGTCAGCAGAAATATTACAAAACCTGCTGACATAATTTGACAACAGATCAGTAGCAGAAACCGAGCAGGATTTGCACAGAATTATCATAACAGATTGGCAGCAGAAACTGAGCAGGATTTGCGCAACGCAATCTGACGGCTTTGCAGCAGAAACCGAGCAGAATCTGCACCTTTTAGCCATTTATTCGTTTATCGCTATGCGGCGCATTATTCACTTTCTATATCCGTACTCGAGTTCTTGTTATGAGCGTATATAAAGCCTGCAACATGCGGTTAATAACATATGTAATTATTTCTATCAGTTTAATCTCTGATACGATTCCCGTACAGGGGAATTCAGATATTGAACTGATTTTTGGAAAATCGGACAGATAAATGTCCGATTTTCACTTATTCGGACAGAAATTGTCCGAATAAGTGAAAATATTTTGTTATTATCTACTTAAGATATAAAATAGAAATTAACTTCCATATAAATAAAATCTTTAAAATTTTATAAATTAAATTATTAACATTTTCCTATATATTGTGACCGTGATTATTTTCGGAGATAATTCTAGATATAATTAGTTAAAGGGTCGTTGGTAATGACTACCGGCACACCTTCGGCGCGATGTATGTAAACCGAACGGTAATTGAGACGAAACAATTATATAATAAGTTGGGCGCCAGGCGCGAAAATTCGCACCGTCGAAAACGAACTTTACGAAAATCAATATTCTTAAATCAGTCGTACATCGCGACGGACAAAACGCGGCTATTCAGTCAACGGAATTGGTAGAGGGGGTGATTCTTGCGGACGGGACGGGAGAGAATCGAGATAGGCACCAATAAATTGCACAGAGAGATTACTGTAATAGAATATAATGTAGCCAATCGTAGGTGAGAGAATAATTATAAGAGAACTGATAATGACAGAGAAAATATTACTATGGAAAAGAAATATTGACAAAAAGAATACTTGAATGGAAAAAAATAAAAGAAAATATAAAGAAAAAGTATAATATAAAAGAAATAATAATATTAGATACCGTTCGTGATATTATGGCCAGCTTTGTCGGCCGAAAGGCTTCTCGCGACCGGGCGCAAGAGTATCGGGTTTCACGCGCGAGCCGAAAGTCAATTCTTCGGCGGAGAGTTTTACCGCAGCACGAGGCTTATCCGGGCCTCGACAGCGAGGAAAATTCCTTCGTAAGCCGACAATTAACTTGCGCTCGCCCGCGTGGAATTGCCGAATTCTCACAAAGTCAAACAAGAGATAATAGGCGCTTAGAGCAGCCGTATACGCCGCGACAATAATATTTGTCGATATATTCAATCAATATCGCGGTACGACTCGTATTACTGATCGGAATTATACGCCGAATGAACTGCCTGTAAGACAGCGACGAACGTTTCAAGCTAATAACGCGAAAAATGTCAATATCCCGAATTTATACCATAGTTCGGAAGCGACGAAGTACGATACTAACTGTTACGCGACACATATACTTCCGTTACGACACAATACGAGACGAACGCACGATTTTACAGACGCGTAATATACCAGGCGGTTACGTGTACGAGCTCGCTAATTTTAAAGACCACACACGATAGCGAAAAAGAACAATTAAATAGGTAACAAGACGCAAAATATTGACTGTCGGCGGCAAATGATCTCGGGAGAGAGAGTACTCACGCGGATCCGTCGGCTCGGATGAGTCGTCTCGCCGATCTACTGCGCAATTACTCGAAATAATTACAATCTTATAAAATAATGATACGAAAACCTTACTTGCGACAGCGATGACTCAGGGGCGCGACTCATCCGAACCTTACTCGCAATTTGGCAGCTTTACAAGTAGTCGACGTCCGTCTCACCGGTATGGACTCTCGAACTTCCTTCTAATCTCTTCTCGATAAAAGGGCCTCCGCTCAAGTCGCTGGTCCGCCGAACAGTGACGAACGGAAGGCCCGCAGGAGACACGCCAGCACATTAATATGTAATAAGGCCACGTGCGGCGCTCCCGAATTACGCAGGGCTGTGGCGCGGCCTTGCGGGTCCTTGCGGCCTTCGCACTTCTAATCCCGGGCCCCCGTCTTCCTTCGCTCGTTTCTTATTAATCTCAGGCCTCGGGAAGCACTAATTGCGGCAGCGTATGGTTGTATCCGGCCCTCCTTGTTCTTTATTAATCGGATGTACTTGCGATCGATTTCCTCTTCGACCGCGCTTCATCTTGCAAAGAAATTCGGGCCCGCGCTTCGGATACAGTGCCGTAGCTCCTCCTCAGGGCTCTCGCGCTCCTTGCGCTTGAGTGGCCTTCCCTTCGATTGCTTCCTTCGTGCCTGTGAAGCGTAATTATTAAACACAACGGGCGGCAGCTTCGGTTCGTTTGTTAATTGCAGTAATTCAGATTATTATCCAGTTATTCTTACCGGGCGCGCTCCCCTCTTCGGTGCTGGCCTTCCTTCGTCCTCGACGTTAACGTTGTTCTTCTGGTCGTTCGCCGAATGAGATCCCGTCGACCGCCTGATTGCCACCGTCATTACGCTAATTTTCGCCAAATACAAAATGCCAAGAAAAAAATATACGACAACCGCGGGATCGCGTCCGATCCCGCGCTCAGACCGCGCTCTCTCTCCCCAAATCGAGAGAGCGGAGGCCCGCGCGACCAATCCCGGCCGGGCTTATCAGCCCTTGTGGCGGACGTGCAAAAACGTCACGTCACAATATATATTACATTAATATATGTTATTAATATTATATATTTATTAATACAAACGTCAGACAAAATGACGTTCCGTGAATGTGACATATTGACTATTGTATACCTCATTTTTTTATTATCTTTTAGTAAGCAAAACAAGCAATGTAAATTAATGAAGCATTTAAATGCCGCTATTCCATTTAAATTATGACGACAGATCCTGCTCGATTTCTGCCACCAATCTGACATCAAACTGTGTTCCGCAGATCCTGCTCGGTTTCTGCCGCCAATCTAACGTCAAGTCATGTTAGCAGATCCTGCTCAGTTTCTGCCGCCAATCTGCTGTCAGATTCTGTGAGCAGGCTCTGCTAGCAAATCGTAAACAAATTGCGGAAATAACTGATGCCGATCTGTTAGCAACTTTTGTGGAAATTTTTCGCCAATCTGCTAACAATTTGTGCGCATTTTGCTTTACGGGTATATTCTGTATCGGAGGTTTTTTTGAAACAAGTATATAAATACTTTACTGAAGGACTCACTTTTGTTTGCCTTAAATATAATATTAAAGATTGATATAATCTTGTGTTCAATATATATTAAAAATATAACAGCCATGTCTAGCTATACGGAAGATATAACCTAACCCAAACCAAATTTTAGTTTTAAATAAGAAATAGGTTTGGATTAGGTTATATCTTCCGGAAGTGGAGCCCCCCCTACGGGGGGGCGGAACCCACTGCGTCCACGCATACACTTTGCAATCCACACAAGAATTGTGAGGTGTACATACCTCGCTTCGCGTTGTAAAGTATATGCGTGGACGCAGTGAGTTCCGCCCCCCCCCCCCCTACGGGGGCTCCACTTCCGGAAGATATAACCTAACCCAAACCAAATTTTAGTTTTAAATCAGAAATTGTGGGGTAGACTTCGCTACGCGTTGTAAAATATATGTAAAGTATAGCTTGAAGCGCTTGAAGCGCCCACTTCAAGATTTTTCCCAACAACAACATATTGTTTCCCCGGCTTAAAACTATCATAAATCTTAATTGTAGACCAAAAGGAAGCTCCGTGTAAATTTTGTAGCAAATCGGAGGGGATGACGCTAATGTAAAGATTTACCTATATTTTTATTATTAGTAAATATTTAAAATCAAGGTTCGCGAATTATCTAAAATAAAAATATATATCTAAAATAAAAATTTGCAAATTATTATCAGAAATTATTATCAACATGTTAATGTTATTATTAGTAAATATTTAAAATCAAGGTTCGCGAATTATATACTGAAATAAATTATCAACATGTTAATGTTATTATTTAGTAAACATTTAAAATCAAACCCGAGCCGTTCAAATAAAATAGCTGCTTGTAGTAAAAAATAAAAATGTATAATTAAATATATCCTACATTTCCAGAAAATGGACTATAAGAGTTGATCAAGATTTAAAACTATTTCTTAATCCATAAATAAAAGAAAGTGTCTTTGATATATTTTACTCTAAACCGTTAAATACGAATGGTGATAAAGAATTTAAAGTATGTAAAAAAATTAATTTATATTCTGATACATAGTACAAGAAAACACTTACATAATTTTACGTTTTTGATCTTGCAATCATGATTGCAATGAATAGCAAGCAGCATTAACTAACAATCCATTATTGTGTGTGTGTACGTTTTATGATCAGATCCATTTTTTTACGAGGAAGGAAAAAAAGAAAAGAAAAGATTTTAATTTATATTATAATAGATATCAAACTTGTGTGTGTGTGTGTGTGTGTGTGTGTGTGTGTGTGTCATTCCAGTTATCATTCCAGTTTAATCGAATAATTCACTGTTTTTTGGCTAATTTAAAACTTGTAAAATATATATACCCAATCAAAAATCACAGATCTATATAGACATCTATTAGACGACTATTAGACATCTATTATACATATGTCTTAGACGTCTAATGGACATCTTTTTTACTTGTCATTTCTTACTGGGTAATCCGATTGATCAATTGCATAATATAAAAAAATTTTCTTAGCAAAAAACTCAAGTTGTTCTATCAACGCTGATGTACGTACTAAAACGCACAAACAATTCATTTAAATATTTAAATTTAGAAATTTTTTCTTGTTTTATCAAAAACCAATATCTATATATGATCTATAAATTACCGTAAATTATATTTTATAGCAAACAACATATTCATATACAGGGTGTCCGGAGTCAACCGCATCACCCGTCGTGTGCAGGTAGAGGCAGTTAAACTGAGTAGGAAAGTCCTGTATCGTTTTGCGTTTTTCGCAATAATTAATAAGAAATTAAATAAAAAAGAACGGCCAATCCGTGCGAGTAAAAGCGCGCGGCGAGAAGAGACCTCCTACTGTTTACGTGACTGAACTCGCGCGTATTGGCCGATATTGTTTAATTTATTTCTCATTAATTATTGCGAAGATCGCAAAACGGTAGAGGACTTTCTTACTCGGTTTAACTAGCTCTATCAGCACACGACGGGTGATGCAATTGACTCCGGAAACCCTGTATACATATATGTATATTGTATATACATATGTATGTATATATATATATATATACACATATAAGAAGAATTTAAAACAATAACAATTTAAACCATTAATAACAATTTTAACCATTTTTAACAATTTATATATATATATATATATATATATACAGGGTGTCCGGAGTCAACCGCATCACCCGTCGTGTGCAGGTAGAGGCAGTTAAACTGAGTAGGAAAGTCCTGTATCGTTTTGCGTTTTTCGCAATAATTAATAAGAAATTAAATAAAAAAGAACGGCCAATCCGTGCGAGTAAAAGCGCGCGGCGAGAAGAGACCTCCTACTGTTTACGTGACTGAACTCGCGCGTATTGGCCGATATTGTTTAATTTATTTCTCATTAATTATTGCGAAGATCGCAAAACGGTAGAGGACTTTCTTACTCGGTTTAACTTGCTCTATCAGCACACGACGGGTGATGCAATTGACTCCGGAAACCCTGTATACATATATGTATATTGTATATACATATGTATGTATATATATATATATATACACATATAAGAAGAATTTAAAACAATAACAATTTAAACCATTAATAACAATTTTAAACATTTTTAACAATTTATATATATATATACAGGGTGTCCGGAGTCAACCGCATCACCCGTCGTGTGCAGGTAGAGGCAGTTAAACTGAGTAGGAAAGTCCTGTACCGTTTTGCGATTTTCGCAATAATTAATAAGAAATTAAATAAAAAAGAGCGGCCAATCCGTGCGAGTAAAAGCGCGCGGCGAGAAGAGACCTCCTACTGTTTACGTGATTCTTGTCGCGCGGCGAAAATAAAAGCCTAATGTTTACGCGGTTGCTACGCACACGACAAAGCGGGGAGGAGCACTCTACAAAGGACAATGGATAAATACGAGCAATGCATAACGTTGGACCCCCGTGTGGACTGTCTCTTCTCGCCGCGCGCTTGAACTCGCGCGTATTGGCCGATCTTGTTTAATTTATTTCTCATTAATTATTGCGAAGATCGCAAAACGGTAGAGGACTTTCTTACTCGGTTTAACTTGCTCTATCAGGACACGACGGGTGATGCGATTGACTCCGGACACCCTGTATATACAGGGTGTCCGGTAATTGAAGGATCACCCGTCGTGTGCAGGTAGAGCGAGTTAAACCGAGTAGAAAAGTCCTGTACCATTTTGCAATCTTTGCAATAATTAATGAGAAATGAATTAAACAAGATCAGCCAATCCGTGCGAGTTCAAGCACGCGGCGAGAAGAGACAGCCCACGCGGGAGTCCAGCTTTTTTCGTCGCTCGTACATAGCCATTGTCCTTTGTAAAGTGCTCCTCCCCGCTTTGTCGTGCGCCGAGCAACCGCGTAAACATTAAGCTATTTGTTTTCGCCGCGCGCGTAGTATCACATAACAGTGGGAAGTCTCTTCTCGCCGCGCGCTTGAACTCGCGCGGATTGGCCGATCTTGTTTAATTCATTTCTCATTAATTATTGCAAAGATTGCAAAATGGTACAAGACTTTCCTACTCGGTTTAACTGCCTCTACCTGCACGTGACGGTAATAATCGCCCCACCCGTCACGTGCAGGTAGAGGCAGTTAAACTGAGTAGGAAAGTCTTGTACCGTTTTGCGATTTTCGCAATAATTAATAAGAAATTAAGTAAAAAAGAGCGGCCAATCCGTGCGAATAAAAGCGCGCGGCGAAAAGAGACCTCCTACTGTTTACGTGATTCCTGTCGCGCGGCGAAAATAAAAGCCCAATGTTTATGCGGTTGTTACGCACGCGACAAAGCGGGGAGGAGCACTCTACAAAGGACAATGGATAAATACGAGCAATGCATAACGCTGGACCCCCGCGTGGGCTGTCTCTTCTCGCCGCGCGCTTTTACTCGCGCGGATTGGCTGATCTTGTTTAATTTATTTCTCATTAATTATTGCGAAGATTGCAAAACGGTACAGGACTTTCTTACTCGGTTTAACCTGCTCTACCTGCACACGACGGGTGGGGCGATTATTACCGGACACCCTGTATATATACACAGGATGTATCAGAGCGCCCGTATCAGGCATTTTTTAGGAAAACTAGAAAAATGTTCGAGAAAACTTCAAGAAAAATGTTTCATACAAAAGTTGTAGGGTTTCAAGTAACGCATTACATAGCAATATTATTATGACCTTGAATAGCGTTGTCAAAGTCACGTGAAGGCCACCTTCAATTTCTTAAATGGAACTGCTTATTTTTCACTACATATTCTTGTAGCTTATCTCGAGAGCTTTCCAAAACACTATAATTAAGTTATTTTTCATTAAGTACTTTTTGAGTTATAAGGCTTGAAGTTTATAGTATTTTGACATAAAATACAAAATATTTTGTAAAACATTCAGTTCTCGGTAATCTTACCTTAATACTTTTATACACAGAATAATAAGACCAATCAATTGGTGTAAAGAAAACACATAATTGCTTCCAAAAAAAAAAAATGCAGTTGCTTGTTGCAAATTACATTACTTTATCTTAAAAGCAACTATGTGTTATTTTTACACCAATTGCAGAATGAGATAGATATTGAGAATTGGTTATGAAACACTATGAAAAATGAGTCAAAAGGTCCTAAACCATTTTTTCTGCGATGCTTAACGAAAGAGGAATTGTTAAATAATTTTATTTAATCAGCGCCTGTTCTTTGGATGGACATATACGTTCGTGAATTATGCGCTGAATAGTATGCAGCCACGCAGACTACTAGTCGCGCGATTCGTAGACATATCCATCTAACAACAAATCGTCGAACTAGAGAGATTCTCTAGTCATCAAGCAGTAATTTATTGCAATTTATGGCGTTCCTGATAATGCACATGTGAAATATTACATGTGGAAATGTTATTGATTTGAAAATTGACTTGTGTATCGTATAATGCTAAAAGATACTGTCCTTTGTCATTTTGCTTTTTTCTTGAGATAGCGGTGCCGCTTGATGAAAGAAACTTTCTTCTTCGGTTTTACTTATAGTAGCGGCTGCTTCCATTAGAAACTATTATTAGGATCTAACGAACTCTTTAACGTCGTGCGTAATCCCTCCGTCCCAGCTGGTAACTGAAATTATATATCTATAAATTTATCTCGTAATAATTATTTACCATTCACATAATTAATATGTCCTTGTATTTCTTTTCTCTTCTTATATTTCCGGATGATACCTCTCGTGGTTTAACTTCCCTTTCGCAAACACTTAGAGCTGTCAAACTGATGGCTTCGAAATAACGTTGCCGAAATAACATTTCCTCTTTATCCGATTTCTTTACCCCGCTTTATACAGGGTGATTCAGAAATACTTGTACAAACTTTGGGGGTGAGTTTTCCACACATAAACAAGAAAAAAATGTCATATACACATATGTTCGGTAATGTCTGGTTTACGAGTTATAATCGAAAGATTACATTCCGTTTTAATGATTGAAAGTCCTAAATTCAATTTCAAGTTTGGCCATTTAACCCGGGAACACCCTGCATATATATATATATTTATATCTACTTTTTTCTTAATTATATCTGTCCCTTTTTTACTTGGGGACTTTGTTTATCACAATATCGTAAAGTAGTATCAAATTATTATTTGTATAGTCATTGTAAATCAAACGCGTCGCGCGTGGAAAGTTGCAAATTCATGTGAAATTGTAAGAACATAGACCTCGTTTCGCATTGAAAGCAGGGGATGATGGAGGTGGACCTTGCTAGTGTTGTTACACACATCAGAAAATTACGTCCCTGAGCACTAACGTTAACTGGTATGTTCTCCAAACTTCTTTTGGTAATAACTTTTTAATGAAGAATGACCGACAGCAAAAACCTTTTGAATGTTATTCAGAGTCATGACCTTGACAACATATGTCAATGTCATTGACTTTGTATTTTATGTTTTATAAATAATTCATATTGTTGCTATATCTTGGAAGGTATTGATCCTAGAATTTTTTTATTTTTTTCCCGCGTTTCTCGTAAAAAATGCCTTCACAATTCACAGTCAAAATGCGGCGCCAAAGTTATGAGAATCGAGCCCAGGGTCATGACCTTGACAACATATGTCAATGTTATTGACTTTGTATTTTATGTTTTGTAAATTTTGTTTTGTAAATAATTCATATTGTTGCTATATCTTGGAAGGTATTGATTCTAGAATTTTTTTATTTTTTTCCCGCGTTTCTTGTAAAAAATGCCTTCACAATTCACAGTCAAAATGCGGCGCCAAAGTTATGGAAATCGAGCCATTGCATATACATACATACATATTTCACACTATATCTTTTGCTACCTTGATTGAATTTTCTAAGAGACTTAAAATACTTAAATGAAAAAAAGATGCAGCTATACATTTATGCATAAAGAAATACACTTTAAACAGTTTAAATTACTGTTACTTATCATATATATATATATATATATATATATATAGTTTTTTTAACAAAAAAATACATTTGTAATATAGTTAAATTTTTATTAACAATGCATATATATAATGAATAAATATATAATTTTATTATCATATATAATTATATTATCATAGACATATATGAATGATTCAAGAGAAAAGATTAATTTCCCTTTATTATTCATATAGAAGAGTAATTTCCCTTTATTATTCATATTTTTGTATTTACTCTTTCAAGTAATTCTAAGTATGAAAAACTCTCTCTCTCTCTCTCTCTCTCTCTCTCTCTCTCTCTTTCTCTCTATTCAAACTCGAACATATGTTCGTCTGTGTGTTAGAGAATTTCTTTTCTCATAATAGCCAATATTATCACTTCCCAAAATGTTAATTTTTCTCCTGAATCACCCTGTGTATATGCACGTACGCACACATGTACAAAACATATATAAAACAAATAAAATGCTGAAATATTGTAAACAATTGAATATTTAAATATTTTGTGATAGATACCTATGATATCCATCACCATCCGTTATCCATCATATTAAAAGTCTAAAAAATACTTATATGGCGCTAAAGTAAGCAGTTGATGATAGTGTACTTTAAAATCTAAAAAGATCAATAGGGCGTTCCTATATTAGCTTGAAGAGCTTAAGCTAATATTAATAAATAGAAACTTGATTAAATTTTGTGTTATAATCACAGATTTTCATTGTTATTGTTTAATAAGATAAAACTTAGCGACTTCGCCCCGATATTTTTCTCGCCTATGATTCTTTAGGGGGGATCAGAGGGATTTATCCGAATTAAAAATCTCAAGGTAATGAGAATTAATTCAATTTAATTACTTGGTATCGCACCAAGAAAAATTTGTGTGCCTTGTGCACAGCTAATAATTTCAGTGAAAAAATTAATTTTTCACTGAAATCGACGCACCGCCGTCCACGTTTGGCTCTAATAGCCTGTTTGAAATTCATATGAAGATAAAACTAGATATTGTTACTCTGTAAACAATGTTTATCACCTTTTGGTCAGCTAAAATTAAATATTGAATAATAAAATAAAAAATTAGATATTTATAAAGTATTAAAAGTGAGATATTTATATAATTTTAAATACTCGTCCTTAGTACACCTGGACCGACTCCATGATTCTGCAAAGATTAATAAAGTGTTGATATTTGCAAAGAAGAAATCAAGCAACTGATGTGTCTCACGTGTAGCAAACAATAAGAAATAATTGGAAAGAAGTTGCGTAAAATACTAACTTTGATTAAACATAAAAAGGAGAGGAGATACTAAAATATGCCATATTGTATACGACCATTAACATGAGAAATTTTTTGTTGCCGTTTTATCATTAGTGTGTGTATATAGGCACTTCATAAAAAATATGTTTTAATATATTTTACTTGATCTCAAAAGTACCATCATGTTTTATTCAAAAGAGCAATCACATGTTGAATGTAGTGTAGCATAGTATAATCAATTATTGCAAAAATATTTGATGTTTGTATTAAAGTATACAAAAAAACCATATATTGATATAAAGATATATTTTATGTGCATATGCATATGTGCCTCTGTTTGTGTAAAATAACTTTTATGTGTCAATATTATTCTGTTTACTCGCGACTGAAAACGATCGTATTTAAATATTGCTTATAATTGATTAAAAAGTAAATATGTTATTGGTACAACTAAGCCAGTTTTTGTCCATGTTGTAGCAAACAAAACTTTAACCAACCACCAGATCAAACCTAACAGAGCAGCTTGCAAACCCAGATGAGCAATCATCAATCTGGAACATAAATGTACATCAATAATAACTAATAATTGTTAACTACTTAAGAAATATGTTCTTACGACATTTGCTTACATTTTATCCTTGGAACGTGCTTTTGGCAAAGATTTCGGCGACTCGTTATGAAGGTAGGTTCTGACTCCTTGTATCAAATCTATAAAGTAGTCTTTCCAGATCAATGGCTTAATGTCTAATGTAAATAATTTTTGATCGTCTGGAGATAGTGATTCATGCAATTGCAGCAAACGTGGACTATTAAATCTCCATTCTTGGAAAATAAATTTCTCAAGACGTGCTAATGATTTGCTAACATTTGTATGTAAACGAACCAAACTGGAAAAATAGTAAACATTATGATTAATTTAAAAAGAATTTTATAACAAGACATATTTTATATGAAATATCTCCCCCTATCTCAAAATAAAACTTACATTGGACGGCCTCCACATAATCGTGTAATTGTATCCAAAATATAGGCGGGAATAAAATGAACAAAGATGGCCGAAATTTTAAACAAGAAAAGCGATGGTAAAAACTTGAGATATGGATACCAAACAGCACTTCGTAATGGATACTTATGTAAATACTTATTAAATTCCTTTTCCACATTCTGCCATCGGAAAGCATTGCATGTACTAGATGTACAGTGGTATATCTTTAATCCTTTATCACTAAAATTGTACATTATTTCAGAAAACTTAAATATTAGCATTAAATAAAAGCATACCATATTTCCATATAATAAAAATGCATAAAATTTCTTGATCTAGAATTACCTATCTTGATCGACACTATAAGCTGCGACAATAAGGCTGTTCACTACTATATCTACTGGAATGTAATCGTAAACAAGATTTTCTGCAACTGGCAATCTTCTCACAATACCCTTACTGGCACCCATTATGAAACCCTGCGGTCCATTTTTCGATATCGTCCATCCTGGAACCGGTTCTTTCCATGCTCCTATTACTAAATATATAAAATTAAGTTTAAAATTATAGTATCAATAATAACAATATACATGTTGGATAAGCAAGCGTACACTTACTCATTGAAGGGCGCACGATAGTTGCTGGAAGTCCTCCATTTGCTACTTCATGTTCGGCCAGATGTTTAGTGAATGTATAAGGATTTGCATGACCTTTTAATATCTCTGGTGTTTTTGCACCTAAAGCAGCAACATCCAATGTATCAACCAGTTTTAAAACTGTATTTACATCTGCAGGTGCCGGATATAGTATCTCATCCACATCGTGCAACATTGAATTAACATAAGCGCTAGAGACATGCACCAGCACCTAAACAACAAACATCAAATGTAAATAAATTTATTTAAGGAATGCATAAATGCATTTTTTTATCAAATATCTCTTTATCTATTGTAAATATTGTTTTACCTTGAGGTTTTTAATTTCCCGACAAAGTTCAACAACTCTACGAGTTCCTAGCAAATTAATGTTTGTTGTATTCTTCAGATCAGCTTCAAAGTCTAACGTAGCGGCTGAATGGAAAACAACTTGTACTGTATTTATCAAGGTTGTTCGGTCTTGTAAAGACAGTCCTAAATTTTCTTCGCCAACATCTCCACCAATTGCAATCAGTTTCTTAAATAAATCAGTTTGTTTTTCCTCTTTCAGTCTATTAAAGACCTGTACAGAAAAGAAAGTTTACAATATGTTAAAATATAAAAAAATAATAAATAAAATATTAATATAATATAATAAAAATAATAAATAAAATATTAATATAACATAATAAAAATAATAAATAAAATAATATAATAAAATATTAAGTTACAATACGATAAAATATATATGAAAGGAACATGGAATGTGCGACGTCTCAATAATCTCGATATGCTATTTACCGAATTTTTCGTCAATTCCTCCAATCTTTCCGTTATCTCCTTCCCCTTCTTCGGTCGCATTAACAGATAAATATTCTTGACATCGTGACAGCATCTCAGGAGTTTTTCTATCAAGCAGACGCCAACGAAACCGGTGCCACCGGTAATAAATATGCTCTTGCCATTGTAAAAATCCGTTACGTGCGAAGCCATGATCCTCTATTTTTGCTAAATGACGCTTGAATTGCCGCGTGGACGCCTGATAGTGAAGTACTCTCGAATACAAGTTGGTACGAGTGATTGAACTCTCGCGCTGACGAAGATAGACACAGTTGGGACAGTGTGCCGTCAGATCGTGGAATATATATACTTCCCCCACCACATCAAATGTAAAATGTCACTGAATACCACTACCGTAAAATTTAACGTATACTATAGTAACCAAAGTTCATGTAGTAGCGGCTAATCGTTGGACGCCTCTCGGTGGTGTTCGTGAATGCTCGGTACTGTTAGGAACCGCACGATGTCAAATAGTGGGGATTCCACGTCTCACAATCCGGCAACATCGAATCGAAGAACATGACAAACACTTCTTCTTCCTTGGATTCAATCATAGACTTATACAGGGTGTTCGGAGTCAATCGCATCACCCGTCGTGTGCTGATAGAGCAAGTTAAACCGAGTAAGAAAGTCCTCTACCGTTTTGCGATCTTCGCAATAATTAATGAGAAATAAATTAAACAAGATCGGCCAATACGCGCGAGTTCATGCGCGCGGCGAGAAGAGACAGCCCACGCGGGGATCCAACGTTATGCATTGCTCGTATTTATCCATTGTCCTTTGTAGAGTGCTCCTCCCCGCTTTGTCGTGTGCGTAGCAACCGCGTAAACATTAGGCTTTTATTTTCGCCGCGCGACAAGAATCACGTAAACAGTAGGAGGTCTCTTCTCGCCGCGCGCTTTTACTTGCACGGATTGGCCGCTCTTTTTTATTTAATTTCTTATTAATTATTGCGAAAATCGCAAAACGGTACAGGACTTTCCTACTCAGTTTAATTGCCTCTACCTGCACACGACGGGTGATGCGGTTGACTCCGGACACCCTGTATAATAGACTGAGCACTTCTATGGGCGAGCTGATGACATGATCTGAAGGACAGAGCTAGTCAGTCAGTTGTGCTTTCTCTCTTGCACATGTAGAGAGAAGGGGAAAGATGGCCCGCCCCTATCTCCCCTACGACCTCCGATGCGTTCATCAAGTCCCCCACCAACTCTCGTATTAGAAAGAGACAGCACCACTGACACTGTTGCTCTCTCTTTCTAATGTAGTATTCAGCTCCTCTTACGGGGACGCTCAGTCTATTATATATGTCTATGGATTCAATGGCACCTGATGGGTAATAAAAATCCCGTCTATATCATCACAAATAGGTTGATCAAATACTTGACTTGATATGCACCCAAAAAATAGAGTCCAAACAAAAGACACGCGCGGTGACACGTTTGAACACGTCCATTTCTATCCACGGACTAGGATAAGGCTGGTTCTACAAGAAGTGTTGTAAGTCGTGTCGTATGTCGTAATGTAGCCGAGATCCAATGAGGAGAGCTTGTTTTCGATTACGACTAAGTCAAAAGAGTAGTGCGCATGCTCCCAACGACACGATCTACGACACTTATAGCGTATTCGATTTGTTGACTCTACCCGACTCTGAGTCGAGTTGAGTCAGATCGAAAATATAGATAGATAGTAAAAAAAGTATAATATAGTATACTTTCGATCTAACCCGACTCGACTCAGAGTCGGGTAGAGTCAACAAATCGAATACGCTATTATTGTAGAATATGTAGAATCAGCCTAACGGACTAACACGACAAACGGACAAACACGAATGTGATACGGAAATCGGTTATCGCACAGCATAGAACGCAATTGCCCTCTGCGATCGAGCTTGAGCTCGTGAGCACGATTACGAAGTAAATGCACTTACGAAGTAACATGCAGTGTGTATTCACTGATTGAAATTAGCGGCAACTTCAAATTTTAAGATTACGATTTATCGTTAACTTTTTCTACTAACGACACCGATAGGTAACCATTGTACAGAATACCGCTTCCAGCTTCCAGGTGCATCGAACCCTTGTATGTATTCACTGTAAAATATGTAATCAAATAAAAAAATAATACATATATACATATTAAAGTATTAATTCGTATATTGAAATATTTATTATGATATAATAAGTATTAGTATCTATATAAAATATCAATAATATTGATAAATATGTTTGTTTACTCTAAAAGAATCTACGTTAAATGCATTTGGACTAAAGTAAATAATGAAGTCACGTAGAATATAAGCAAGTTGATATTTTGTGTTGCGTAAGCGCGCAGGAATCGTTTCCTTGAACAGCTTTACGTAAAATAGAGAGATGTATCGACGCCACAGTCCAAAGTACGTATTCAGGTTAGTTTCATTTCACACTTCTCGTAAGCGGTATTTGCTTGCACAGCATTATCCTTTTTGCGCGCTTTCACAATGTTCGAAAGTGAAAATGCAGCGCAAATCGATTTTTTTGCACATGCTAGTACATTTTTAATTAATTTATAAACGATGTGAAAGGTATAAATTTTCTAATTGACTTGTGTACTTTAATATAAACGCATTTATGACTATACATATACCGGGACAAAATAACTTAACATTAATTAATATTTAGAAGTGTACATTTTATGTATACTTTTGCCTTAAAAATAGTTGTCTTGTGTTTTTCCTTGCGAAAAAAAAACAAAATGTTTTTACGATTACATTATGTAAACAGCTTAAATATCCTTGTTATGTTAAATCACAAAAATCATGATGAAATTGGATTATACATGTGTGTGTTTTGTGTTTTACCATACTATCCTTTATTTAAGATCTCTCAGCTAAATGCAAAAAGATAGCTCCGATTGCAGTTAGACACTTTCCATTTAATAGCGGAGAATTAACTTTCGTGGTGAAACAACGTGGCAACAACCGCATGTGCGGTTTCAAATGAACTGAGAGCTATTAAATATCTTATCCGAAATTCTTCAAACATGCTTTCAATTAAAATATTTCTAGAGTTAAAACTGTAATAAAAAATTTATTAATAAATAATTTATTAAATATAATGTTGATGTAAGCTTTCAATTGTGATCGGTTCGAATAAAATTAATGCACTCATTCCTAAGATCTCGAAATTTAATCCGCGAAAAGTGATAATTTTTTTCATATTTGATTTCATTTCCAGTCTCATATATGCAAAGCGATTTCTGTCCTTCAAGGCGTATTTGCGCTATTGATGTAGGAGACGTAATAGAATGTGTAAGATAGGTAAACATTAGCACATATACACATGCATACATCTGTTGCGTTTATAGTAGCTGTCATTCTAAAGATAACTTGTGAAAGAATATGACAAAAGACGTAATCACTTCTTGTGTTACATACATTAAACTATTTAATGAAATAAACACATATACATGTGTGTGTGTGTGTGTGTGTGTGTGTGTGTGTGTGTGTGTGTACATATACTATCACTTTACCTTTAAGTACGATCGAATAAGACTCTCTAACAGCGAAATATCACTTTATAATTATCACGATGCTAACATATTATAAATGGTGATCAATTCGATTCGTTCAAAATCGGAAATTACAAGGTGTGATTAAAAAGAAACGAGAATGACGTACCTAATTCTTCTTCTACAGAAAAAACTCATTTTTGTCTTTCAAAAAATTCATGATTGCTTAGAGTGATTCTTCACGAGTTTCTTTATACCAATTTTGTAGCATATTTTAATTTGTTTTCTATTTTGTATAGGCAATAGAATAAGTAATTGTTTTTCCGGCTTCGTCACAGAAAATGTGTGATCAAAATTTGGAGCAACGCGTCATTATTAAATTTTTAACAAAACTGGGTAAAAACGATAAAGAAATTATAAACACATATAGATCGTACTTACAATTAGAGGTAGGTAAAGGGAAATTTGTAACATTATAGCGGATATTATTACAGGGATAGATAGAATAGAGATGGATAAACTATAGTTGAATGATCAATTAATCTTTATCGTAAAGTAATATTTTTTATCGTATAATAATATTTATCTCTTCTCTATATTCTCTTTCTTTATCCTATTTAACTACTTCATTACTAAATGCAAAAACGTCCCTGATTTTTCGATCATGTTTTCTAAGTATAAGAGAATAACTTTATATTAGATTTTCAAGTTGTACATATTGTACAATTTAGCACGCGTACATATATAGTAATTAATTATTTGATAATATAAATAAAGATGATGTGTGTGATATTTTCTCATCTCACAGCTTCAATGGATTACGAACGTTAAAGAATAACAGTTTCATGTCAGATGTGATATTAAAAATTAAACGACTGCAAATATCAATACGATATACACAAAATTTATAAATAATATAATAACATATATATAGACAATTTTCTCTGTGCTCAGTGTAAATCGTAATAATCCACATAGTTCAGAAGTTTTCGTTTTAAACTCGATGTAACTCTATGTCAACTGGTCACTATTAAAATATGAAACTGAGTGTTACCGGGTGACTTTGAAATTTTATCTTTACTGTTTCTTCTTTTTTCTGAACTTGCGCTAGATTATGTCTCATAAAGAACCGTCTCTATATTTCTATTAATTTACGATGTCTTTCTTAATCGTTCCGTGGTCATGGCTCGCCTGTTATATTTTGCTTAATGTATTTTTGACTTTTATAGTTTTTTTTTTAATATGCATATGTGCTTGAATCGTGGGAAAGAAAAGAATCATGGAATCCACAGGACATAACAATAGTTATTTTGCATTGTTAAGTAATTATAATGAAAAGATAAATGTACTTCTCTTTTTTAATAGTTATAAAATATTGGTTCTATGTTTTAATTTCTTAATTTATTCTTACAAAATATTAACAAAGCATTTAAATGTATTGCACTTCCAAAAAAAGTTCATATATAATCAAATATAAATATAATAAGGTCAGTGCAGGTAATTACGCCATCTTAAGCTTTTGGATTTTTTGGACACTTTGCTGAGGATCGAGTGAAAAAATTAAGTGTACCATAATTAAAAGTGATCTTTTGGCTGCCTCAAAAAAAATATTTCAACACTTTATCTCCTCTTTTTCTTTTTCCACCAATCGTTTCAAAAAAGTGCGTCAAAATGACGTATTTACCGACACGTGCAGGTAATTACGTCACCTAATAAAAAATTCATATAAAGTGATTTTGAGGCGTGGCATTACGTGAGAAACCAACTCAGGGCTTTGCAACAAACATGTGAATTTTATTCGCAATTCCAAAGCACATAAAAAGGAACGGGGAGACAAACGTGTTTTGTGATTATAAATTTCATTTTTTTAAATAAGCAAAAATAAGTTTTATTTTTTATCATCAAGTATAAGTTTTATTTTTTATATCGAAAAAACTGCCACAATCAAAACGGATCTAAATACAAAACATAGAGACCAAATTCGTTAATAATTCTTATGAGTTCTTAAAGTAGCGTAATTACCAGCAGCCTTAAATTTCGTAAATAAATTACTTTTTTGTACTTACATGAAATGGAATGACAAATACAACTATACTTTCGGAAAAAGCGTCGAATTTGCTACAAAAATAATGCTAGTAAATATTTAAAATGTAATAATTACTGCCAGCAAATTAGCGGCGAGTATAGTGCCAAGTTTATAGTGGCAAATTTTTTGATAACAACTTTTGTTCTAATTGTTACTACAAATCACTGAAAGTACAAAACGGCAAAATGTTTGTTGATAACAACTTAGTATCTATGCCTTCACAATTAGCATTTGTCGTTTAAAGCCATACGTATGTATTAATGAAGAATTAGATAGGTGGCGTAATTAGTTGCTATGGCGTAATTACCTGCACTGACCTTATATATAATTATTAGAAAAAATTGAAGAAAATAATTATTAGAAAATATTAAAGAAAAAATTGCCTATATATAAATATATATGGGCCATTTTTTTTTATTTCTTCGAAGTTCACTTTTTCTAAAAACACAATGCGAAAATTATTCTAATTATTTTTCAATTATTCTTATTATTGTTTCTGTATATATGTGGACAGAGATTATACAAGAGAAAGAAAACATATTGACATAATTTATATATAATTATATATATTTACATTTGATTATAAATGAACTATTTTCCCAAATTGTAAAATTGCATAAATGCATTATTATGTTATATCGGTATTATCTCTATAATACAGTTATAGTAGTTATACTATACTATATATATAGTTATATGCATGTACATTTGCGATAATTATATCAATTTTACAATTTGGGAACATCTCATAATTCGAATTGAATGACGTATTTTAATAATACTAACTAAAGATCAAGTTACGTATGTAAATTGCAATCTTGGAAGGAATTAATTAAATGTCTCTAATACAACGTTAAGCATGATGGGAGGTAATATTTTTAAAGTATTGATTTTATGATATTATATTTATGCTGCAATATTTGTATTTATAATAAATATTATAAT
The DNA here is from genome assembly GCA_949152495.1 of Lasius fuliginosus. NCBI lineage: Eukaryota > Metazoa > Arthropoda > Insecta > Hymenoptera > Formicidae > Lasius > Lasius fuliginosus. The sequence goes on from OX424445.1 coordinate 7,203,927, forward strand.
ATAAATACGTTAATGATATACTATACAGTAGAATAATCTGTAACTTTTAAATGCTAAACTTTGTTAAATTGTAATATGTGTATTATATAGATACAAATATCCTAAAGATTGCAATTCACAAGGAGAAAACTAATAACTGATTGAATTTTCTTGATGTTCTTACAATTCTTATTCTTACAATTATTATTAAAACTAGTTTTATTGAATTTGACTGGTTCCATAAACTTTTACTTTTTCCGAGAAATATCTTAACTGCAAATATCTCAACAGCTTCTCTGCCATAAAGGAGACATAATTATTGGCTTAATTGACAAGTGTCCTCGCTCCATCCATTATCCTATATTTTCCATGTACTCCACGAATAAAAATAATCGGAAAAAACTTGATTGCATCTACTACTAATATGTAGTACTAATACTAAGCCTATGTTTTTCAATATACGATATATTCCAGTCTTCTCAGATCAATTTAAGCAAATTATCTATGATCTCGATTATGTCCCAAGCGGAAAAAGAGATATGGAACGATTAAACAGTGGTGATCATTCGGATGATGATTATATAGAGAAGTGGCTAAAAGTATAGGTAAAATTACGATAATAAAAAAATCTTTCAAAAAATAATATTGTTGCATTTATTTACAACCAGTTGTAAATTACAACTTTATTCTGGAATGTACATATCTCGTATGTACGGACATTCCGCACTTTGTTGCTATGTGTACTTTAAACGTGGAAAAGCATTTATTATTCTATTCAACCAATAAAAAGATTAGCGTAAAAAGAAAAAAAATTTCGGTTGGTAAAACGGATCAGTCCGGCATCACCTTAAAATCTCAACTCGCGAAAACACAAACGATAATATCGTATATCGACGTATTATTATCGAGAAAGTACTATCAAAAAGAAAGAGATGGCTAACCTTACAAGTTGCGTAATTGAAAAAGCTTGCTGTGCGCTACTGTAGATAAGTAAATCTTTGCATTGTCGGTAATAAAATAGTAATTTATTTAGTATAATAAAACGTTCATTTTATTACTCTTGAAATAATTGCATAAAAAATTTATATATTTCCTATAATAAAATAATAGCTGAATCAGCTAAAATATATTTGCATAATTAAAATAACTCGTGTAATTATTCAATGCAGTTAAAACAGCCGATAATGTCATCATTCTTCAATTATCTCCAGGCTCATCGAGCTTATTTGATAGTCACGAAAATTTATTCATAGCTGGCCGTCTTCAATAATAATCTCGTCGCTGATGCAAACTATCGACAATTTTTGATGAATTTTTATAATAGAAAAAGATCTCGATTTTTGAAGCCGGATGGAGATTAAACAAATCAAATAACAACGAACGAGAGTGAAGTAGAGTTAATTTTTTATTTTTTATAAAATAATTGTAAAACTTTTTTACGAAATAATTTTTTATAAAAATATTAAAATAATGTCTCTTTATTGATATTCGTTAATGATCATTTTTTTTTATCTGGGTTCGGCTTGACATTCGCTAAAGACGCTAGAACAATGACAAATATTAGTGCAACAAACTTTTGTAAAAAGACATTGGAAAAATCAATTTTCTTTTTATCAAATTTTCTTTTTAAAAAGATGCTAATGCGTTCTAAGCTATTGCACGAAAAAAAATAGAATTTTATCATTTTTTCAATATAATAATGAATAATAATGATTGAAAATCTGAAACTTTCTTAATTTGATGTTAATCGATGTAATGATCGAAAATAGTGAATCTAATAGCATGTTCATAGTGAATTCATTTAAATTTGCTTGAAATAATTATGTATCTTTTAGTTTACATTAATTTTTTTATTTGTTATTTATTGTGCTCGAAATAATATAATATCTTTTACCTTACTTTTATTTTTTATTAATTTATTTTATCTTCTTAATAAATTGAAGAGTTTAATTATTGGAATTAATGGAGTACCAAATGAAAAAACCGGAAACAATATCTTGAAAAATAATGATATTCGTACTATCTTAAGGAGAAGTGTTAATATTCTATAGTAAATATTTGAATGTTTGCGGAATTAGCTCAGCGCTCATAACCGCATATAACTGAAGATGAATCTACTGAGAATATGATCTTACTTGACTCTCTTTTGATTCCGATGGAGATAAATTAGAAGTTCAACATATCTGAAACATTCATGTTTGGCGTGAAATATTCTTAATCTTTGATCACATTGAATACTGAAATTTTCGAACGTATATGAAAACCAAAAATGTTAAAAAAGCGTTATGTTCCTTTGTGAATATTGTCGAGACTGCGATGCATTGACGTAATTGCGAAGAGTTTTTTCATGAAATGACGACACCAAATTCTCTTTCTTCCAATCTCTCTGTTTCTTTCTTTTCTACCTGAAAACTTCTCGTTTTTTCAATTATAATTTCGCTCTAAATGGCATACAAGAATATAAAATGCGGATAAGAATATAAAAGGTGATGAGCCTCCGTTTTACATATTTTTGAAACTTCTTTTACAGCGTGCCTAATTACACTTAACAAAACATAACTGTGGGCTTCCTTTTTTTTTCTGGCGCGACATGTATGAAGCAATGTTTGAATTGTGCAGTAAAAGAAAAGAAGAATCGAAATAAATGTATATATACGTGTATAATGTGTAGAGAGCAAGAGAAAAAGAGCACGAAAGAGCGCGCGCGCGTGCGAAATGACACGAGATGCGCAGAGTTGAAGCGAGCTTATCCGCGCGCAGCGGTTGGTCGCAGTTGGCCGCCCTGAGAGGGTATCTGGCAGTTCACCGAAGATGGCGGACTCGGTTGGCATGCGAGGGGCAGTAACTGAAAAGCGGCGAGTACGTGAAAAATCGACAATTCTGTGTTAAAGCGATACTGTCAGCGTTAGCCGTGTTCGGCGTGCATATCATAAGACAAGAGGGGACCCTCGATCGGTTAAGGTAAGGGCGACATTGATTTTCGCGCGACCCAAGACCCGGGATGCGGAAAGCCGCTGTCGCGGCCCCCGCTGCCGCCAGCAGCCGCTGCGCTGGCCGCGCCTACTTTATCATCGACTACTTCTTTCCCCCTTGTACTCCCCTTGCGTTATCCACGCGCTTCCGAGCACATTTTTCGCGCCGAATATCGCTATTCACGATTTTCGATTCATCGGCCCGCATACAAATGCAACCCTTTCTATCGTGCCGAGCTCCCGGAGCGAAAACTGGTAGCGTTCGACGGGGTGGTCTGCTTTAAAGATCGACCGAGGTTGTGTGTGCGAGAGGCGTGAGTCTCTCGTCTATGTGAGGGATATATCTCTGAGCGGCTGAAAGTTGCGATCGTTTACCCCTTTGTGTTACAACGGGATATTACGGACAGCGAGCTATAATGAGTCTCCGAGCCGCGCTAACCGCGCAGCTCTGAACCGGGCAGAGCCGCCTCCTAAGTCGCGCCGAAATCAGAACACGAACGTCGCCTCGCCCTAGCTCGGCCACGTCTCCTCGTCTTTTCCTTATCTCCCGTTTCTCGTAATAGACAAAACAGAACTGTCGTCTCGGTTCGACAACTCGACCGCCTCAATGCGGCGCAACTAGATACACCGAGGCACTCTCTTCGTTTTTCTCTCATTCCTTGCATTAATATTTGACTTGTTATTCGATCTGCTGAAGACGGTCCGAAGGAAGGATCGAAACGTTCGAATTAAATAAAGGATATTTTAAAACAAGTTTGTTTGCGCCTAATTTCTGCGCCTGGTTCTTATTAGTTGTCGTTTCTTACCTGAATTTATATTTATATATCAGTGCCTTTTCGTTTTATTGTAACTTGTTATTGTTGCAAAACTCACTCACTCGATCTTTTTTAACACAGTATGCGTTTTAGGCATAATATTTAATTGTTGAAAAAAAAATATGTCGACCCACACATGGTTTTTTTTTTCCAATCGCGTAATATGCTACAACTGTGGAGATGGTAAAACTTAAACCGTGTCACGCACACTTGGCGAACCGTTTACTTTTCCAAGTTATAATCCCGATACTTAGTTGCTTGCAATTTGCGATTAAGCACACAAGTCTTTTTATCTCGAGCCAGTAAGTCTGCGGAGAAACCTGATCGATACATACTGCGTCACTTCTACATTACCTCCATGCCGAAATCTCGAGATTCGAGACTTGCATTTAGGATTTAAATTTCCATCTTAATCTTTGCGTTTACGTCAATGAGTCGATTGATATACGACGTCTTGGAAGTTGAAATTTCTCGAGATGATGCGATGGCTTCAACGTAATGTAATTGGCATTAACGTGAGAATTGAACAATTTTCACGTGATTTCCAATTCAACCGATTCATGCAAATGTACGCATTGTCGCTGTGATCACCATGGCGGTTCTTACATCCACATTTCGCATTATTTTTCTCTCTCTGACTCTATTATATTATTAATCTAAATTGCGGAATATAATTTTGACGCTATAGGCCATGAAAAGTAAAACTTTGTATTATAAATAATCTTACTGTTCCATTGTCCTATTGTCGATGGATTCGAACTTGAGTTTCTAGCGTGACAGACTGAACATCTTGCACTGAGCCATTATATATTACTCTGTAAATAATCTTATAGCTTCAGAACAAACGAAGAAACAAAATTTACTAGAAATTGGAGTTTTATTTCTTTCAGATAGAGGATTTCACTCCACTCTTACATAATTCGTTTTGCACAAAAAGTACGAATAAAACAAAGTAACGTCTACGACAAATGATAAATTTTTTTTATAGATTGCACGTAAATTATTAAATTATTAAAAATATTGGGTAGCATACTTTTAATAATTTATTATTATTATCGTATTTATGATTATGCACGAGAGCTAATAAATTATTAAAAGTAATTAAATTATTAAAACTACGCAGCGCGTAGAATACTTTTAATTTATTAGTTTTCTCGTGCATATCATAAATATTATGCCGTAGGCTTAATTTACAATAAATAATGCGGCCATCTGTGCCAATCTAATGCATAAATATGTCCAATTAGTGAAACGTGTAATATAATAATAATTATAATATATTATTTTTTTATTTTACTATTCGTATGATTTAAAACTTTCAAGCTTATTCTATAACTTTTGGCATTATAATGAAATTTACGTCATTCTGAAATTTTTGCATATCCTTTCCGTGAATCACACGATTACATATATCGTACACTCTGTAATCTAAGCTATGCGTTTTGCATGTGATGAGAGAGAGAGAAAGAGTTTTCTGTTCTTCGGGTGCCTTAAGTAATATAACTTAAGAAATGAATTAGAAAATAAAATGATGTAATACAGGATGTGTTCCAGAATTATAAATTTATATAATTGTATAACAGAAACCACAAAACGAAATAAAAGGTTTTAACGAACATAAGTCCATAAACTCTTTGGATATTTATTCATTTTTTTAATAGATAAATAATTCGTCGTATATACGATTACATTGTAGATTGATATCTCTTAGAATTCAAATTTTCGATAATTGATAGGTGATTTTAAAATTATTATGGATTAATTTAATTTACATTTTCAATAATTAGCGAGACTCACTCCAAATACTTGCGGTATAGTATTCAGGTACGCCTGAATTTATCATTTATTATTATTTCTCTGTGCTTTTTGCTTAATCTTTATTACAATTAATTATTTGTATGTGTCACGTATAGTACTGCAAATATCTATTGAAATTTAGGAAAATTTAGAACAGTTGAGACTACAAAGACAGAATATAAAGCCTCAGGAGTACCAAGAAAAATCATAACATTATTGGAAGAATTTTATCAATTCAAAATATTAACCACGTTACAGTATGACGGATTTTACGTGAAGAGATGTATTCTTATTCAATGATTTTCCGACAAGATTGAACTTGTGCCAATACCTTTTATTTGGGCGTTAATTTGTGATTTGTGAATTAAAGTTTATTCACATTTGAGTTTAGGCTGGATTTATTTACATTTTTTAAACCGTTGGAATATCTCGAGATCCCGCGTGCGAGATCAGACCGCATGAAATTCATCGTTTAGATTTTGACGTTACACAGTAAGACAACACTTCAATTTTAATGTATATAAAAAAAAATTCTTATTGTAATTGTTAATTTTGTATTTTTTGGGGCTTTTCTAATTTTAGAGTTACTGAAGATAGCCCGAATTGGAACCGAAACGTATATATTACTTTAATAAACGTTACCTTCAAATTTACTAAGAATTATACATTTATTATAAGTGCTCACATCTCGCAAATCTGGCTCTTATTAGCCCCTCTTTTTGTGATATATTAACCTATACAGAGCCTTGTTTTATATATATTTAATTTATTTATAGGGTGTTTCGCGAGGAAACCGACAGACTTCTAAAATGTATTCTAGAGTTTATTCTAAGCAAAAAAGTATACACATTATAAGTCAATTCGGCTCGAGTTATCGAGATATGAAGAATTTATATTCTTGTCAGTAATGCCTGACAACGGCCCTGCCTCAAAAGCACCAGTTTCTGTTAGATACGCAGTGTGTCACTCCAAATATTTATTTGGCATTAAAGATTAACGTTTAGGTAGTGCTAAGGCTATCACACATAGCCATACATTTTATTATTACTACTACAAATTTCTGGATACATTTTCATTGTCTATGGTACAATTAGCAGCGGCATGTTTGCAAGCAGAAGGTGGACATTTTGAACAATTAATATGATTAAGAGATTAACATAGGTAATAATATAGGTAATAACATTACTTTCGTTGGAAGATAGATTAGGCGAAATGGATTCATGGAGCAGCAGGCCGCTTTTATTTTCTGAATCTCTTATATTTTTTCCCATTATTTTTTATTAAAAGATTTAGTTAAGTTATCGTTTATCAATGATTCCGAGGAATTTGAGAAATGAAGATTGAGAATTGATTATCAAAAAGTACTAGAAATTTCGGATATTCTTGAATGTATACTTGTATCATAAATGCTTTCATGCTTTCAATCGTATCATGACTACTGATTCTGAAAAGAATTGGCAATTGTTATCACCGAATAGAAGACGAAAAAAAGAAGGACTTTTCGCAAACTAAATTTTGCAAAGTTAAAAGATTAACAAAACTATATTCCTCAGTTAATTTCAAGTGAAGTTTAGTTTAATAGATTTTTAATTACAGAGATACATGATAGCAAAAAATTGGAAACTTGCAAAAATGATAGCCTTTCTTGACATTTTTGCTTTCTCGAAAAAAATTTAAATTCTATTAATTTTACATTTAATCATAATAAAACAACTGTCAATTGCTAGACAATTGTCAAACTAATCTTTAAAAAATTGGCAAACAGTCATGGAATATCTAATTGACTTGGCTGAAATAGCTAACTTTTCAAGACATCTTTTGTGACGGCGAGTGTTCATTTATGAAAAATTATTCTGAAGCATATATTGAAATAGATGGCCGATAGTTTGAACATGTGCTAAAAATGTATCTATTCCGTTACACAGATATTGATCTTCTGAATTCTTAAGATATCAGTCAATCTGTGTAATTGTACATTATTATTGCTTTATTTATCAAAAAAGTAAATATTCAAAAACAATTAATTTAGGCACCTACGTCTATTAGGATTATTTTAGGATTTTTTTTAGTGAGTTTTATTACTGAATTATTAAATATTCTATATGTATATAATAATATATCATAAACAAATAGAGATAAAAGATTTTAATTATAAGCGACAATTGTCTCGGCTGCGAGATGTAGCGATCGACAGTGACACATCAAATATTTGCAAAAAGAATTTCCACGATTAACTCGATCGCTTACGCTGCAAAGAGGGTTGGAAAATATTACACAAATATAGTGCGCAATATTGCCTCTTTCGATAAGCTAGAGATTTTCATAAGTTGACGATCTACGAGGGTGGTCTGAAAAGTTTCCGACCTAACAAAGATACAACACATTTTTTCTGAAATTTTTTTTTTATTTTTCAACATAGTCTCCTTGTAACTCTACACACTTCTCCCAGCGATGCTCCCATCTCTGTAACCCGTCAAAATAGTACTCGGCATTTTTCTCTGCAAAATAATTGTTCACGAAGGTGATTGCCTCTTCATTTGACGAAAATCTTTGTCCTCCGAGCGCAATTTTTAGATGAGGGAACAAAGAGAAGTCGCTTGGGGCTAGATCTGGTGAGTAAGGCGGATGGTCAAGCAGTTCAAACGATAATTCGTGGATTTTCGCCATGGCAACCGCTGAGGTGTGAGACGGTGCGTTGTCTTGGTGAAACAGGATTTTCTTTTTCTGCAAATGTGGCCGTTTTTCCGCAAGTTCTGCCTTCAGCTTGTCAAGTAATGATGCGTAGTATGCTCCTGTAATGGTTTTTCCTTTTTGAAGATAATCGATTAAAATAACTCCGTGACTATTCCAAAAAACAGTCGCCATCATTTTCCCAGCCGAAAAAACAGTTTTTGCTTTTTTTGGAGCCGGTTCCCCCTTTGCAGTCCACTGTTTGGATTGTATTTTTGTTTCGGGCATATAATGGTGTATCCAAGTTTCATCTACAGTAATTAATCGGCGCCAAAACTCGGATTTATTGCGCCTAAACTGCGTCAAAAGAGCGTTGGAAATGTTCATTCGAACACGTTTTTGGTCTAACGTGAGCAAACGCGGCACCCAACGCGCGGACAGCTTTCTCATGCCTAAATGTTGATCTAATATGTGACAAACACGTTCTTTTGACATGTTCATAACCTCTGCTATCTCTCTCACTTTAATTCGGCGGTCGTCTAGCACCATTTGGTGAACTTTGGCGATGTTTTCGTCGGTAGTTGCAGTTTTTGGACGTCCCGAACGTTCATCGTCTCCCAAGCTCTTACGGCCACGTTTAAATTCAGCTGCCCAAAATTTCACTGTGGTAAATGATGGTGCAGAGTCCCCATACACAGAATCCAACTCATCTTTGATTTGCGTAGGCGTATTGCCTTTCAAAAACAAATATTTAATGACAGCTCGATACTCGATTTTGTCCATTTTCACAAAAAAACTCACACCAACTCACTCAAACGACTGTTACATAAAAACTGCGCGTCCAAAATGGCTGAAACTTTAGATGAGTAACTGTCAACAGATGAACAACGAAATTCAGTAGCTTTTATTTACGAGTGTTGTCATCTTCACGTTGAGGTCGGAAACTTTTCAGACCACCCTCGTATTATATTAGAAGAATTAATATCGTCTAACAATAAAGAAATCTCTATCAAAACAAAATTTTGCTTCATAGTATCCTCTTTTGCAGCTTCTAGCATATTTATTATTCTCATAGCAATAGTTGCATTATTTCCAAAATTAAAAAAATATATACAGAGTGTTCCAAAACTATCGGATATCTTTTTAATAACAGATTCTTTGACTAATTTGGAGACGATTTTTCCTCAGCGAAAATGTCGAGAAAGGTCACCATTTTTTTTGCAAGTTTCCAATTTTTGTCATCATGTATCTTTGTAATTAAACTTTAAATTAAAATTCTATTAAAGTAAATTTCACCTGAAATTAACTGAAGAACTGTATAGTTTTGTTAATCTTTAATTTTACAAAGTTTAGTTTGTGAAAAGTTATTCTTCTTCAATAGCTTTTAACTCGAAAATTATTGATGTCTCGGCATTTTTACTGCGGAAAAATCATCTCCAATTGGCCATAGAATCTGTTATTAAAAGGACAGTGGTTTTGGGATAACCTGTATAATCTTCTAATAGAAATTTATATCTTATTGATGTGTTGCTTATGGTGGAAAGAAAATAGGAAATCTAAATAGAATAAACAAAATGATAAATAAAAATATATAAGACTTATTGCAAATCTAATTTTATTATTAAGTGACATTAATAAAAGAATATTTGGCGTTAGCGTGATTTTATGTAACACAAGGAAATGTGTTAAGAATTTAATTATAGTATCTTAACTACAAAGTCCTAGTAACCGTATTCTCAGCAAGTTTGCATAACGCTTGTTTAGTAATGCCAGACGCCGTGTAGAACGCATTTGTAGAATATCAAAATTATAAAGCATGCGTGCGTTAGGATGTGCGTAACGCATGCATCGAATCCTTAACGCGAATGTTAAAAAGTTGCAAAATGTATCCACCGGCTATTGACTGCAATCATGTGTTGAAACATAACAGATTCATAACTCGATAGAGTATACCATCAGCGAAGAAGCGTGTCAATTTTTTTTTGAATCATATATCAAAAAATAATTTATAATAAATAATTTAAAATCATTTAAAATAATTTATTTTCTGCGTGTATATATTTAGTGCTCATCATTAATACAGATCGATAAAAGAAAATGTACTCTTTATTCGTAGTATCAATAAGTGGTTCTAAATCTTGATCAACTGTCATATGGTAATTCAATTGTCGGAACACTTATTCCTATTATTTCTCTCGTATATATAAATTTGTAATTTATGTTGCACAATTTGTAATTGTATATATCGTAAAATTGAATTGTATAATCAACAATACTAGTATATTTCGCTAACGGTTAGAAACTTATTAACATATTATATTGCAACAAATGTTGCATGACAGATAAACTGCCATTCAATTATTATTATATATCGTTGACAATAGCATTGATAACAGCCGTTATATTAATAAGTCACATTAATTCTGATATCAGTTTTCTTTTTGTAACAGGGAAAGAGAGATTTTTTTCCTTCATCTTTAAATAAAAAAAAAGAAAATATAAAAGCCACTTTTTTATCTCACAGCATCCTCAAAGACTTCATCGAAGCTATTTCCATTGAGATACAAATTAATTTCCATTGACGTCAATTCCCGAATCTCTAATCATAAAACAATGTAAAAAAAAAAGATTTGTAACGTAAAATTTACAAATTACTCAAGTTATTTTTTAAATCCTTTTTCGAAATTATTGAAATAAAAATTAATTCAATAATTTGATTTGCGTAAACGATGATCGAATATGGAAAAATAAAATATAATTAATTGAATAATGCAAAATTCGAGAAATTAGCTATCTGTTTGATTATATGTATGTTTACTCGAGGGTCACGTATTTTACATAGCCATTTGATTATAATGATTCGACATTTTTTTACATAAAAATCAAAAGGTCACACGTGGTAGGATAAAGTAATACGATGGAGACATCGCGGTGAGGTGCGGCACGGGATCGGCTTCAATAGTGGGAGAAAACGTTGCATTCTACCAAGTAGATATAAGGAACTTGAGTTAGTTTCAGATGAGCTCAGTGCATGTTTCGCTGGTCGTCCGTTAATCTTAGAAGGAAGCCGATTCATCGCGTTTTATCAACGCCGAGAGAGAGAGAGAGAGAGAGAGGTGCGCGATTCTTCTTCTCTACCCTGATCGATATCATTCTTCTCGGATGTCCGGCAAATTGAGAGAGAGATAATCGCGTTATGAGGCCGCTAGGTAAGCGAAAATCCTATCCGAGAAAATACTTTGATACACGAGATGTTCGGGAGAAATCTATAATGCTTTTCGAATCTCGATTAGTCGATCTCAACAGAGCCGCCGCGAGCCGCGAATAAAGCGTTTAACAGTTTTACTGACGTATAGATAAGGCGATATATAATTTTTTATTACGCATACGTTGGGCGTATCACCGTCTCGCATGTGTTGCCTATCATCGTATCACGGGCAAATGAGGAACTCTTTTCGTATTGTTTCTTAATATATTGTCGATCGAATGATTGATCGAATCATTCTTTTACGCGGAAAGGATGCACGATAATCTCTCTCGAGATTATTCTGCACGTCCCGCATGCGTATGTATCTGATTGTTGGTTGTAATACTATTACGATATCATGTGTGCATCTCTGCAACTTGAAATTAACCTAGGTCGTGTGACGCATTTAATCGTTACGGCGTTACAACACGTTACAACACGTGCCGTTTAATTTACTTACGGAAATCAAAAATGAGAGTACTAAATTTCGTGGCTGTGAAATTTGCATCTCGTTAGGTCATTCATTTTAAAACCTGTTCCTCTACAGTGCTCTCTAGAATGAATTAAAAAAGCCTCTTTAAAATTCAGTGTAGATCATTATCCATGACTTACGCTAATTATAAGTGTGATTCTCGAGTTTTTTTTTCCACCGACGTAGGTATAGAATGTATTTACTTATTACGATTGAAACTCGAATTGCATATTCTTATGTGTTATTCTCAAAATGTCCTTTCTTACATAGTAAGTTTTTTTTTTAATATATACATTTTTTAAATATGTTTTTTAAATATATTTTTAATATACACATGTGCGTACATTTCTTTATTCCTGCGCAGAAGTCATTTCCGCGTTGTCTAAAATTATACAAAATTATACAGAAATAACAAGACGCGATGGAATCTATTAATAAATTACGCATATTTATGCAATTATGCATTATGTGTTTCACTGATATTTTAATTGGATCAATTGTCGCTCAATATTCTCTCTATATATTTTTTATACTTTATATTTGCATCCGCAATAATACAAATTAATTCGCCCGGCATTAATCAAGGAATAAAATCATGAATATACAGACTGGTCCGGTAATGACCGCGCGACCGCTCGCGTGCAGGTGGAGCGGGTTAAACCGAGTAAGAAAATCGCTACCGTTTTGCAATCTTCGCTATAATTAATGAGAAATTAATTGAAAAAGATCGACCAATTCGTGCGAGTGTAAGCGAGAAGAGACATCCCAATGTTATGCGGTTGCTAGACGCGCTAGACGAAGCATTGGGAGAAGCGCTCTACAAATAGCATATAGAAATATGCAGAATAAGGATGGGATCAATATGTACTTAAAAAAATATGTGCTTTAATATGTACTTAAAAATGTATTCAATATGTACTCAATATGTATTCAAATGTACTCAAATGTACTCAATATGTATTCAATATATATCCAATACGTATATTCAATATGTATTCAAATGTACTCAATTTGTATTCAATATGTACTCAAATGTACTCAAATATATATAATTCAGGCACTTAAAAATTCGAATCGAATCCAATAATCAAGTGTCATTTCCTAGGATTCGAATAATACTCATAAGAAGTAATATTTCATATATTGTGTATACTTGCGAAGTATCGAATCTAAAACAGTTATATTCGAATTTTAGATCGAGTACCTGAGCAAGATTCAAAATATACTTATAAGTTGCATTGCAAAGCTTGCTTTTGATTTCTATAAATATATAACTTGCGATTATAAATATACAACGCTTTCAAATAATTAAATAAATGATTTTTCGAATGTATTATGCCAAAGATCGATATTGAAAATAAATACAGAAGTATACCGCGTGCAAAAACGCAAAAATGTGTCTGTGTGTATGTATTGGAAATCTATCTAAGAATTTTATACAACGAAAGAAAAACTATTTAAAAAACCAGAACATGCACGATTTCTTCCGACACTTCAATATTCGATAAAAGGTCGATTTGCATTCGCATTATTTAGCATCTGATCACGATCGCTTTACCAATCGTCCATGCCAATTAGACAAGAATGTCTTTCCAGTCGCGTCTCTCTCAGCCACGCTCTGATGCGTGGCATGCATTTCGGAAGTCAATGTCCCGCTGACACACTTCGAGACGCAGCCGGATGCAAGGCGTGCTATTGGCCGTTATTAAATGCGCGCTGTCGTGCAACTGCGTTTTACTATTACGCGGTATACATGTATCCACATTTGACGAAGAAAACCTGTATATATTACGCAAAATTTCGTTCGAAATCGCGTTCCCCAGAATTGAACAAGTCAGTTAACTTAAAATCAGGTTATCAAAAAATGTAAATGAAGTGTGTGGCGCGATAATTTTTCACGCTTCGGTGTACCAGGAATAATCTTCTCGCCTCGAGAGTTGCGAGTCGCTACAAGACTAGAAGCAAGAAATTTGTAATATCTCCCATCCTCTTCGATGCTCGCGATGGAAGCCGTAGCTTTTCCGCGTTGTAACTGTCGAATGATAATAACGATTCGCGATGGTGGAATAGAGTCCCCTACGTCTATATATCGCTCTTACTCTTATTCCTGCTCTTTCGGCTCTTGCAACATTTGGTAAAAGGCGAATTGCAATCACGGTATACCGGTTTTCGTGCACGAGGTGTCGAAAGTTATGCGCGCGACACGCACGAAATGAGACTTACTTATTTCATCGGGCCATCAAGGAGGACACGCAGGGCGATGGTGAGAGTGATGGCCGAAATGAAACGGAGAAAGGAGAAGGGGCGAGGGTGGTTGATCGGTTTCGCGGTCGCGGTTGCAATCGTGACCATGGTCACGATCACGTTCGCGCTCGCGCTTGTCGGATTCGCCGCGTAACGGGTTTATAGACGTGTAACGGACTCCCCGGACGCTCCGTTTCTCCCGGTTGCTTCGCCTCGGAGTCAGGACAGTGACCTAGAAATCGTCTCGCTCGTGTATCCGTTTCTATGCCTATGCACGAGCGGTGTGTTTGTCTCTCTCTACGTCTACTCGGTCTATCCGTTTCAACGCTTATCGATACGCCCGACCGAATTTATGTCTAATCCTGGTCGTGAAAGATTGCGAGAGAAAAGGTGAACGGGATTGTCAAAGCAATTTGAAATACCTCTGAAAATGTCAAATCGTCAAATCGGAATATATGTCGAACTAGCTGGCGTTTGTTCCTCGCGCGCTTCACGCGCTCGGTACGCACGTTTTTACTGATATCCATATCTTGAGAACTACTGACGTTAGGAGCAAGAAATTTGACACGTAAACTTACTTTATAATGAAGATTTAAAATGTAAATTTTTACTTTTCTAACATTTTCGGTTTTTGAGATATAGGTATCCTTATAAAAAAATTCACCTTCCTTTTTCATCTCCCTCAACTGGATTTTCGGAAAATGGTAAAACACGTTTTCTTTATTTTTAAAGAAGAATCTAAATACTAATTTTCACGTCTGTAACATCTTCGGTTTTTGAGATATAGGTATCCTCATAAAAAAATTCACCCCCCCCCCCTTTTCACCCTCTTAGGGACGGAATTTCCAAAAATCCTTAGTGGGTGCCTACATCATAAGAACAATGTACCTTCCAAATTTCACGTTCCTAGATTAAACGATTTGATGAGTCAACCGTTTAACTGAGCGTTGACGGAATTTCCAAAAATCCTTCTTTAGTGGGTGCCTTACGTAATAAAAATAATGTACCTTCCAAATTTCACGTTCCTAGGTTAAACGATTTAGTAAGTCAACTGTCAAACTGGGCGTTGGCGTTGATGAGTCAGTCAGTCAGTCAGGACTTCTTCTTTTATACATATATAGAAATCCATACAATATACGTATATTCAGCATGCATTTTCATAAATTTTTTTTATTAGACGCGTAGATTCGGTTTTACATATATTTATAGTTTGCTACTATGCAAATATACTTCTTTTGCAATTTACATAAAATATCAGTTAGCTTTATGTATTTATTTATTTTTTTATTTATATTCCATTTCTTTTACATTTCTTTTACGCTGTTGAGAAAATCAGGACGATGATAAGACGCATGTAATCGCGGAAAAAGACGCACTTTTGTTCTTTTCATTGGTGTGTAAAACTACATTTACCTGGATGTTGATGTAAAATTTTGTAATTAGCAGTTACATGTCGCGGCTCGTAAAATTGATCGATACTATATGTAAGGGGCGTAAGATGTTATTAGTCGTGATTAATTCAAACGAAAAGCGTTTTTATAGTTATAACATAATTGAACAATAATATACTCTATTTCTATTAACAGAATCGGAACGAAATAAAACATCTCACTCGGATTACATAATTATCCTGTTTATTAATAACAAGCGCCCAGTGTTCCAACCGATACCAGTATATGACATTTATATTCCGGAAAGTAAGATATTATAGATGAGCGATGGCGCAAAAAAAAAAAAAAAACTGTTGCACAGGAAAATGTCGAGTTTTCACTTTTTCGTTATATTATAATAGTCGGATTATTATGAGGACTTCGATAATAGTTATCTAGATTGTTCTTGTACATACATGTAACACAAATGTTTCAGAACTTAACGAGCCAATAAATTGTTGACCAATTTGTATTTTCATTAATAATGTTGAGCGAAATCATTTATCATAAATTGTCAACTTTCTTCATAATTAATGGTATAATTAAAATAGCTTTGTGTCTCAGAATAAAATTTATTTGAAATTATAAGCATAAGATTCTATTATCCGTTTGCACTTTTGAAGTTTAAATCCCGAAAAGTCTTTCAATATCAATCACTGATAAAATCATCGATTCCTTGACATTCTTATTAAGAAAAATCGATTCTAGATCGATTAAAAAATCCATTGTCATTAATAATTATTTTTATTAATATTTGGAATAAAAAATATTACATAAATAGTATATTCTTCTATTTTAAATAATTATTAAAATTATTATTATTTAAATCGAATCATATTTATCGAATCAGTTATGCGCGTGTTTACGTAATGGATACAAATCATCATTTTTTGCGAAATTGAATTAATATTGCCATATATTCCTTGTCTTTCAACACGCATTGCGTATGAAAAAAAACATCAGTTGCATAACTGATTATGGACAAATCGATCTTTTTTTACAAACAATTTCTATAAAAAGCATCTGATTTCATAATTCATTTAGTTAAAAAAATTAATAAAAATTCCCCGCGACAGAGGGAATACGCACATAAAAAGATAAAAAAAAGATTTTTGTAACATCTAAAAAAGTTTTTTTTCTCATAACAATTTAAAACGAATAAAATTAAAAAATAACTATAAGTTTATTTTTATCGCGCTTTATCTTTTTAAATGTCACTCAACTTAATATATTAGCAATGTAAATTTCTTGAAATATGCTTGTTTTCATAAATCACAATGTCTACAAAAATAGCGCGTGTTCAAAAACTGTGATGATTACGTAAATGTCGCATTGTGAACCTCTGCACGCTAGTAACACGCTAGTAAATCATCGACAATTAACTGCACGTGATGTCGACTGCAAAGAAATCGAGGATTAAAAATATGAGGCATGTTTTTTAAATAAGATCCGATCGGATATTAAAAAGAGACAAAATAAGAAAGAAAACTTTTATAACTGATACAACACTTGTTTACGTATCTACTTTATTCTTCTACGTATAAGTCATCATTTTTTTCTAAGGATTTAAGTACCGAGGAATATAAGCTTTTTTATGCCTTCTGCATAAAAATTCGCTCCCCGAAGAGTTCAGTCAGTTCAGTCACTGCCGTTTTCAACTTCTCATGTATATATATATATATATATATATATATATATATATATATATATGAGGAAAAAAATACAGCTATTGGACAATTGGTATAAACAGTGTAACAGCTACGTGAGATAACTACGTCGCGTCATATCACGTCATGTTCGATATAAGAGAAGATAACAAATATTTTTCGTTTACCCGCGATAAATATACTTTGTGATGACTTACCTGCCGGAGAATTTCTGCAAGCCGACGATTTTGTCCAAGAACTCATTCCTTTTTGCAACAATAAAGCCGAATAGCCTCATAACCCGCTTACGGTACGTTAGACTGCATCGTTCGCAAATCGGTTGGCAAGACGCGCTTACACGCCCTTACATGACGGACGATTTTATCGATCTCTTATCAGTTCTCTCTTATTACATCGTTTTAAAACCAGCGCCCGTTTCCGATAAAATTATAAAATGTTATCTTGTCATCATACATCATTTATTTACATTTATAATTTTTATTTTAGAAACACCAAAGGAACAGATTATTTACGTTATACAACAGTAATTGTAATTATTAATATATATATGTGTGCGTGTGCGCGCGCGCGCGCGTGTGTGTGTATTAATAATTACTGTTGTATAATGTCGGAAAATTTTGTGGTATTTCTAAAATGTGGGAACGATTAACTAATACAAGAAATTATAAATAAAAATGTAATTAAAATATACATATAATTAAGATATACATATACATTAAGATATACATTATATATCTTAATCACGTATACATATAATTTTTAGATTATTGCTGTATGATATGCTAGGAATGCGGATGATATCGTGTCTTTAGAAACACCAATAATATATATTAATGATATGACTCATTTATTTCTTGCACAAGAACACTCACAAAATTTTCTGTTTGTTCTGATATTGATTCTTTCCACGATGTATGAGAAAGAAAAGAGTACTGAGCGTAAGAACACTTTAATTTTGACTTCAAATATTCAATTTTGTGAAAAGCTAATACATCAAGAACTATGTTCATACATAAAAAATTTTCTTAAAATTTCAAAACTTTCTTTTCGATAGATTGCTGTTGTGTTAAAGCGATTTACATTCACAAAGAAAGAGGCTCAGAATTGAAAACCTATCGATTTTGATGAAATTTGACAGAGTTATAGAAATGAGCTCTCCCTCCCCCCTCCCCTCTCTTTCTCTCTCTCTTTCTCTCTCTTCAGAGTAATAATGATACTCCTTTTTGTAGCAGACGGTCAATTATTTCTGACATAATCGGAATCGAAGTTGAGCAGTGGCTGCTGTAATGTGTCCTAATAATTTTAAAAAAGGATCAGAAATACGCCTGTGGAAAAACTTGTTATATAGAAAAAACCGTTAGTTTTTATTATTTATTATTTAAATCTTTATGTATCCTTTCTACAAAAGTTTTAATATTAAAAATTGCGCTAATTGGGAAAATTATAAATATTATGCACAATATAATGCAGAACTTATAAGATATATATTTTCAGATAGAGAAAATTTTTCAGACATGATAAAATCATATATATGCATCATTTGAATTAATTAAAAATAAAAATTATTTAATATAAAAGAGTTAGGCGCCATTTCTTTTTAAATTTACAAGTATAATATATATTAATGATATGATAGACTTAAAAATTGCATAAATTTATTATAGATGTAAAAATTATATTAATTTATTTATATATATTTAATATATTATAATTCTATATTCAGTTTTTCATATATACCTACCTGTTTACTTGCAATAGAAGCAATATATTCTTATAAATAAGAGATGGGGGAGAACACACAATTCTCTCTTATTTATTTTTATTCCTATGTTTAATAGATATTTAATACATATTGGTTATTGATATTAGGATATTGCTTTTAAATAACACTACCTATTTTGTAATACACAAATAACTTATTCGTAAATTTACTGTTTCCTGTTCTAATAAATGATATAATTTGTTGTAAATTTTTATTTTTCTTAAAAATTACATATAATTGATATCAGTTAGTTATTCTTTTGTTTTACTATTTAGGTTTTAGTACTTTAATAAAAAAATTAATTTTACTTCTTACAATATATTAATAATTTTTTCATATTTTAATTTATTTTATTAAAGAAGCATTATATAATTAAAAAATAGTCACACTTTTGGGTGCTGCGAAACTAAAACTGGGGGGCAAAAAGTTAATACTTATTGTCAGCTATTAAAGCCATTACGTCACGGACGCTTTTGCCGAAGCAGTACTTAACACTTAACTTTTAATTGCACAAACTGTACTTATAAAGATATATGAGAGTATTCGAATAGACTTATGTTTAAATGGATACAAATTGTATAATGTAATAGGTATGAAATGAGAAATACAGAAGTCGTCATTATTGCTTTCACTTCCGGGTTCGGCATTTTTCGATTGTATCTAGATTTATTTGTATCTAGGATTGTATCTAGATTTATGAGCGGCGTGGATCTCTTGCGGATCAATATCTTACCCCATTTTCAAAAGAACTAAAAAGTGGACAAAGAAAGTTACGATGTATTTGTTCAATTGTGTCTTTTTAAATAATTTCAAGGTTGCCAAATTTTTAATCCCGGTATCGACATCAGATTTTCAGGATTTTTGCTCAAATTTGCGGAAACGTCCCATACCGTATTTGATACTGAAGGCCAATTACAAAATAATGCACCTTCTACTCCTTTTATTAGAACTCCGAAATTTGATCCTAAATAGCGATATTTGGTTCTTTCAGAGAACAAGAATCATAATTTTAACTGAAAAGGTCAAGGGACTGATTAAACGGAATTGTCGAGTATGTTCAACAAAATACGGAACCCATCAGCATATGTATACAAGTTGTCAAAGTCTATTATATATTGATGAATGCTTCCGTATCACACAAAAGACTTATTAACCCTTGTGTCAATGCATAATTTTTCATCTTTCCTGTAATAGATGGATACCCGAGTATCCACCATTGAATTATAAAATGGAATGCGCACGGCTATTGTTCTCGGGTCATGTGACCCATTTAAAAAGAGATGGCGAAAACGGGGGTCATTCTTTTTAACCTACACAATTTAACTATCTCTTTATCTCTTTTTCACAATTTATTTCTTTTTAACTTAACTTTCCACCCTTTTTCGTGTCGTTCTTGTCTAAATGACAATGGCGACCTGGTGCTCATTCCAGTTTGGATATAATTCAATGGTATCCACTGCGTGTTTTCGACACATTTAATGGGCTGCGCTTTTTCTCAATGTTGAGTGAGCAGCAAATGTGAACGGATGTATTTAATGCAGCTGAGTTTTTAATTCTTTTTTTTATTAATTAATTTCCCATTAATTACTATTAAATTTTAACACACGGACGGAGGAGTTATCGCAATTTATAAGGTTAAACAATGTTATTTGTAACGCTGAAAATTGGTATCCTATGATGGGCATTCTATACACAGGAAAATCTGTGACGAACCATGAGAAAACCAGAGTAAACGTGTTGTGGAAGAATTAGCTGCATCATTTAAAAATTCTAACGGAAATATAACTACAGATAATATTCTTACCACGTTGCCATTAGCGAAACATCTCTTGTCATGGACTCGTCGAAACACTAAGAGAAAATAAGTCAAGAGAAATTGGCGCATCAAAAACTCGTGCAGAGTTATCCACAGTGTTCGGTTTTCACGAAAATGTGACAATATGTTCTTACGTGGCAAAGAAAAGTAAAGCAGTTATTCTATTATCAACCATGCATCACGACAAAACTATCGAAGTCCCGAAACAAAAGCCAGAAATCCTGCATTTTTATAATAAAACAAAGTCTGGCATCGATGTTATGAACAAAATGCTTGGAACCTATACGACTTATAAACAGACAAATCGATGGCCATTCACATTTTTTTATAATATTATAGACATCGCCCTTACAGCATTCTAATATAATTTATGAATAATAATATGCTCCAAAAGAGAACAAATGAAATAAGTTTGCTTTTGCATCAACTGGGGAAAAAACTTTGCCTTCCAGCAATCGAAGATTGATCCACAAATGCTCTTTACTCTCGTCATATCAATATCAGAACTCGATCGAGTGTATTGATCGTAATAGCAAAAAATTAATAATGGATATCCGGGTATCCATTTGTTGAATGACGTATTATTCGACTTTACGGTGATCGTACTACAAAAGTAAAATTGATATCAAAATTAAATTTATTGAAAATTATTGTTTATTACATCACGGATGGGGATCTGAAGCGTCACAAAACAGTTCGTGAATTTACATAAAAATTTTTATGTCGCTGTGAATATCCAGGTATCCATTCATTGACTTAAGGGTTAAACTATTTGATTTATATTTGTTTATGTAATTTTATATAATATCTATATTGTATGTACAATATAATGTTATGTTCTTTTAAATATGTATAATAATATATAAATATATAATTCTGTTATACAAAATTATACTTAATTTAATAAGAGAATGTAAAGATATTGTAAATATTTCATTTATTTTTAATTGTATATTATAGAAATAAACCAATGTTATATAGTTATGTATTTTTGAGCTGAAAAGATCGTAAAATTCCATCATTTTGCCCGGTGTCAGACGAAATTTTTGATGAAACAATAACGCACTGTAATGTATTAAGATTAAATATAAGATTAACAAAAATAATATATATATTTTTTTAAATAAAATATATTTTTTTCGTGATAACATCAATTCTTCTAAAAATCAACACGAATATTTAAATATGATACATCCTAAGAATGCCGAAATCGGCAGTGAAAATATTGTTGATGTCCACTGTATAGGATAGTATTGTATGTGGGATATGTCTAGATGAAATATATGTAAGATTCACTTTAGATGATCTATAAATCACGTCGTAATTAGAGGCAGAATTCTATTTATAATTTTATATATGTGTTCTGTGTAATATATTTCCGCTCGAGATAATTTGTTAGAAGTAGAATATACAAAATACATACCACAAGATACATGCATACACATATTAAGATATTTGCAGAACGTAAAATTACAAATAGAATTCTGTCTTGAATTTTTTGGTGAATTAGATCGTCCAAAGGAGTTTAAAATTTATTTTTAAGTTTTCAAAATCAAATAACGTATATTCGAGTTAAAAATATTTTTTTAGACTAAAAAAGATGTAAATTATAATATGATTATAAAAGTATTTTAACATTAAACAAACATATCTCAGAGAGAATTGAGACATGTTTCTGCCATAGGCCTTTTTCAAGCAGAGAAAAAAATATCCTACTCGCGGAACTCGATCTTATGTTAGGACCTTTTCTCCCTCATTGTCAGTAGCCATCGCCCCATATCACGTATTCTCTCTGCTCGCTTACATCTTCTCTACACTACTAACCTATTAATCACGATGTAAATCTATACATTAGTGTATATTAATCGACGTATGCGTAATTCTCGAATTTTTAAGAAAACTTTTTGTATTTTATGCATTGCAGAGACAAGTTCGTAACTGTAAGAGGCGTGAAATGAATCCGACAGACGTTGGATTTGATTGCAAGCCGCTTGGAAGATCACGGTACGGCGTATACGTATGTGAAAAAAGGACGTCGCACCGTTTGCAGATGCTGCATCCTCATTTTTGAGAGCCGTTCGTTGCCGCATTTCGTTATTTCTTCAGGATCAAATAATAGAAGAATAATCATTGGGAGAGAATTGGTCAGGTCGCAGATCAGGTAACGTATCTTAGCTGATATAAATTAGTACATAGTATGGACGCGTTAATCTCTGTGGACTATGATTCTTTTCTCTTTCGCACAACCCGAGGTTCCGATTGCCTTAGAACGCGAGAGATAAAAGTGAAAAATTGATGAAATCAAACTTAAAGCAGCATAAATATATTATTAATTTTTCAAATTTCAAAGACAATTTCTTCAAAACTTGGAAAACATTTTATTCTACATTTTTTATTTATTTTTGCATGAAAAGATTTACTATGTATAAGAAAGAGAAAAACGGCATCAAGAGCCACGCGCAGTACTTAAGGCGCAGAAATTATTTATTAATTGAAATTATTTATTAATTGAAATAGCGTACGTTTCGATCCTTTTTTGATCATCTTCAGCGCAAATTAACGGTACTATACAGAGTGCTTCCTGAGTAAGTATAAAAAATTGAAGGGGATATTCCTTGGCTTATTTTAGGAAGAAAAGGTCCTATAAACATATCCCCTAAACTGCTTCGTTTTCAAAATACGGGATGTCAAAGTTGTGAAAAAAAAAATGAAAATCTGGAAAACGTTTGAAGATATTTTATTCAAATTTGATACACGTACATGTGGTATTAAGAACCATTTTCCAGTACCAATAAAACATTTTTAGATCCACAAGCCGTGCGTATGGATAATCATATTAAGTTTTTTTAATGAGGAAATGCTACGCCACTATTTTTTTCCAAGTTTAACAATTTTTTAAAAATCCCGAACTAAAACTACAAAAATTGCCTCTTGTGTTTTTTTGAAATGATGAACCGCTTTCGAGTTAAGGTAAAAAATTGAAATTAAAAACTGTAAATACAATCGTGTGTATCATATCTTTAAACGTTTTCCAGATTTTAAAAATTTTCATATGTTTTTTCACAACTTTGACATCCTGTATTTTGAAAACGAAGCAATTTAGGACATATGTTTATAGGACCTTTTCTTCCTAAAATAAACCAAGAAATATCCCCTTCAATTTTTTGTACTTACTTAAGAAACACCCTGTATACTTAAGTACTAAACGGTCATCGGATAAAGTATGTCAAACAAAAAGAATATATATTGGTGATGTCGTGAAGAGCCCGCGCTCAATTATAAGATACATAATTATAATTTTGATATGTGTTACCGAACTGGTCAAGATTTACTACGTTTTTTGATTCACACTTACTATATGAATATAAAACGCTCATATATGTACATTTTGTATACATTTTGTATATATGTACATACATATACATGTATAAATCATTATAAATAAATATATATATATATTTACTATATATATATATTTATTTATATAAACAACTTACGTTTAAATATTTGTGGGCTCGTGACTATAATTATGCATCAAGGTGATGATATCCGCTAATAAAATCGATTTTCAAAGTTTTAAATTTCTACGAAAGTAATAATCACAAAATGTATGAGTAAACAATCGGAAAATTTTCTGATGTGGGAAAATTGCTATTCGTGGATATCGATCCAAAGCAAAAAATTTTTTAGATTGGTTAATATCTTCTATTCACGTATTGTAGTGTCATAAATCAGTCTCATTGTCAGAATGTCTGTCAGCTGTCGTCAGTAATTTTACTTTTGTGTTCGGGTGATTCTCCAAAATGATTAAAAATTCATTTGAAGCATCTCTAGATCCATCTTGCTATCACAGTCTGAGATACGCTAGATACGTATATAGCAGACACGCTATGCGAAGTAAGGAAAATAAAAATTACTCCATTACAATTTTCGTGGATAATACATCAATCATCGTTTGAAAAGTGACATTTATTTCACGCTTTGATACGACAATTCTTAAAATAAAATTAATATTAACATCAATTAATTAAAGTAAAATCAATAAGACAAATTAAACATCAATTCAGAGAAAACATAATGTGCCTCGATACTTATCGCTTATCATCGGATCATCTGCAATTTTTTTGTAAGCATTGCATTCTACAGCTTAATTGATCTCATTGATTTGTATCCTACTCTACATCTAATATATATGATTTTGGATATAAAAAATATAGAAACGGAAACATAAGGAAGCAAAAAGACATAGGAATCCGAGGCGTACTTTCTACCGGGAAGTAATCAAGGAACTTGACGAAATAATTTAGGTAGGATATATTAATAATTCACTTGAACAATTAAATAAATTAACAAATAGTAAATTTAGAAAATATTTTTCTAATCCCTGATGTTTTTTAAAGGACTTGATTAAGGGACTCTTGATATGGCCACGATGGCTGGAGGAGAGTACACATCCGTAAAGGACTTTTACAGAGATAGATCGATTTTTATAACCGGAGGCACGGGTTTCATGGGTAAAGTTCTTGTCGAGAAACTACTGAGATCGTGTCCGGGTATCAAGAACATATATCTTCTGATGAGACCCAAGAAAGGCCAGGATGTGCAAGAGAGGCTGCAAGAACTCTTAAACGCACCGGTAATTATCTCTCCCTTGTCTTTGCGTCGCTGTCGATGTTTCGAAAAATCGAAATTATATTTCTTTCGTCAGTTGTTTGAGAAATTACGGCGGGATTCCCCGGGCGAGCTGTCGAAGATCATACCGGTGGCTGGTGATGTTACGGAGCCAGAACTGGGCATCTCGGCAGACGATCAAGATATGTTAATACGATCCGTATCGGTCGTTTTTCACTCAGCAGCCACCGTCAAATTCGACGAGGCGTTGAAACTCTCGGTCACCATAAATATGTTGGGCACCAAAAGATTGGTTCAATTGTGCCACCGCATGCGTAACGTAGAGGTAAGAGAAGTGTGCTTTTTTTCTTCTTCTTTATTCGAATCGCAACTTCGAGCCGAGATTGATTTGCAGATCTTGTAAATCGAAGTCGACTAATCAGAGACATGCATTGTCTATTAATAGATCTTATATTTTACGAATATGGATATATTTTACGAATGTGAATCTTTACGAAAGATTACAGCGTCTCTTCTCTACGGAAGTTACATCTCTACGGCATCGAAAGATACGATCTCGAGGTACATAAGTTCTCGAGAATCTTTTGATCTTCGTTTTGTTTGCTCATGGCATACGTCGATTTTTAATTAATCAACAGCTCTCTAACTCTGTTCAAGTTTCTGCTTAATATTGAAATACCTTCAATTCGTATCTACATATTCCGAAAGGTAAATAGAGAAGATTTATATACGAGTGTATTTGTATTTTGCACTCTTATTACATTGCGCGATTCTATCCTAAAGCATTCACCTATCACCTATTGAATAATTCTGTTTATGCGCGCGCGTACTCTTTTCATATTATAGTCTAAATTAATTACAAATTATAATGAGAGTATATATACATATATAAAACATATAATACACACGAGACAAATATATGTTAAAGGTATATCTAAAAAAAGAAATAAATCTTGTTTTTTTTCCTTTTATTTTGTGTATACACATATTTAAAGCAAGCGTGCAAAAAAAAAGTTATGTCCAACTCGTAAATAATGATGACAAATTTATCTATAATCTTCTTTAATTTTTTTTATTTTTAACAATTTATAAGCAAAAGTTGTTAAATTTAATATTTATTGTGATATCATTAATTATTTTACTATTATTTTACTATTTATCACATTGTAAGTTGTACATATATGAAATCATATTATTTATTTTTATTAATTATTTGTAAGTTTCTGTTGTTTTTTTCTCACAGAGATAGATTTGAAGATTATGCCAAGAAATATTAGGTATATTCAGATAAAAAATCTATCCTTTCAAGTAAAAAATTATCTATACTATGCTTCAAGAAATTCTTTATCAGAAAAGTATCTTGTAGAGATTCCATTCAAATTTTATACTATTTCCATCACATAAAAATATATATACACAAATATTTAAGTAAAACCTAAATATTAGTATACTTAATCTAAACATATTGCATTTTATTGTATATAACAATTTTTATGAAACATTATAAAATAAAAGAATTAAAATTTATAGCGTACAAAATTTTATTTCCAATTAGCGCAATTTTTATAGGAAAAAAACAGGTTTCAGTAATAAAATATATATTAAAGTAACACTTTTTTGTACAACCGTTTACATACTATTATAAAAAATATTTACAATGTTACTCTTCGAATCAAAGAACATAACAGGGAGAGGGAGAGATGGAGGGGGAGAGAGAGAGAGAGAGAGAGAGAGAGAGAGAGAGAGAGAGAGAGAGAGAGAGAACAACGAAGAATACCTAGTTGTATATATTCTAGAATAAAAACTATATATTCCCCCCACACAACAAAAACATAAAAAAGGATATAATTTATAAATATATCTAATTAATAAAAAATAAGCTTCACTTTGTGTGATCATTAAATAAGGATAAATATTTAATTTCTTCCCTTTTTTTCTAAGTGTATCTTACTTTTGCAATTTTCTTCGTGTACACACTAATCTTTACACATAATAGCCATTAGGAGTGCACGTTCAATCAACGTACCGAGGTGAAAGTCGCAATCGCATTTCGTGTTTCTCTTAATTTACGAACGAAGATAAACGCGATGAACATATAAGTTTTTAATCGCAGGCGCTCATTCACGTCTCAACGGCGTATTGCAATTGCGATCGTCATGACGTCGCCGAGGAGATTTATCCGGTGGGGCAGGAGCCCGAGCAGGTGATCGCTTTGACACAGTGGATGGACGACAAGATGGTCGAGGACTTGACTCCAAATCTGATTGCTGGCCGGCCGAATACGTACACATTTACCAAAGCGTTGGCCGAACGAATGCTTCAGCGGGAAAGGGGTTCTTTACCGGTGGCGATTGTCAGACCGTCGATCGTGTTGTCATCCTACAGAGAACCGGTCGCCGGTTGGGTGGACAACTGCAATGGGCCTACCGGGATCATTGCTGCCGTCGGAAAAGGCTTCTTCAGGTAACTTTAGGACTGTTATGATTAATGATAATGCGATGTATATATATCAGTCGGATAAATATCGAAACATTTGTATCGTTATTTTGGTTCTGCGCGATCCCGCTAGTCTCACTAATCTTCATAAATTGCTCCTATAAATTCCCACAATCTCGCTTACAGGACTATGCTCTGCCACAAGGATAAAGTGGCAGATTTGGTGCCTGTCGACATAGTGATAAATCTAATGATTTGCGCTGCATGGAGGACTGCAACGCATCGCACTGATACCATCTCGATTTACAACTGTTGCACCGGTCAGCAAAATCCTATAACTTGGAAGCAGTTCGTTGATCTATCGTTCAAATATAGTCGGATACATCCGGCAAACGATGTGCTCTGGTATCCGGACGGTCGTTGTCACAGCTCTATTATCTTAAACAAATTGTGCGTGACGCTTCAGCACACGCTACCCGCGCATATCTTAGATATCCTCGCACGGCTAAAGGGCTCACGGCCAATAATGGTCCGTGTACAGGCGAAACTCTCCAAGGCTACCAAGTGTCTGGAGTATTTCAGCACGAAACAATGGAACTTTAGAGACGACAACGTACGACGACTCGGTGAGCAACTCAGTCCGGAGGATCGGGAAACATTTATGTTCGATGTCAGGCAGATCGATTGGCCGTCGTACTTGGAGCATTACATCTTGGGAATACGACACTTTATTTTGAAGGAGAGTCCGGATACACTGCCAGCTGCTCGTTCACACATCACAAAGTGAGACATCTTTCTTTTTTTGCAGTCAGTGCAATTTTTCTATAGAACTCTTTTCTAAAATTTGTTGAGGAATAAAGCAATATTAAAAAATCTTGTTAAACAGTATCGATTTTCTCATTAGAATTTATGTTTATATTTTTAGAATTTAGAATTTACATCTTGTAATGCGTGCTTATCTCTATACTTGTTTTTTCTCTTGTTCTTGTTTTAGTTTTTACATTATTTTAAGTAGTTATGTGTTAATGTCCAGTAATTTACTCTGCATTATTCTGCTATATACAGGGTGTCCGATAATTATTGACACAGCCGAAGTGTGAAGGTAGATTGGCTCAATCTGAAAAGAAAAGTCCTGTACCATTTTGCTAAATTCGCAATAGTTATTGCGTTATTAATTAAAATATCTGAGCTAATGAGCGCGTAGAAAGCGGTAGGCCGAAATCAGTAGGCATGTAAGATGACTTATTTGTTTGCATCTCTTAGCAACAAATATCACACGTCGCTCGCCGCTCGCTGCGTGACTCCACCTCTCGCTCAGATGATACTTTTATTGCTAAGAAACGTAAACAAATAAGCCATCTTACATGTCTACCGATTCCGGCCTACCGCTTCCCACGCGCTCATTAGCTCAGATATTTTAATTAATAACGCAATAACTATTGCGAATTTAACAAAATGGTACAGGACTTTTCTTTTCAGATTGAGCCAATCTACCTTCACACTTCGGCTGTGTCAATAATTATCGGACACCCTGTATATGTATTTATTATGTTATATATTTACATATTTTTAGAGGGGACGATAAGGGCTTCTCTATCTATCTGTCTATTCATCCATCAATTTCTTATAGAAAAATAAGAAATCCGTCAGTCTCTGATATGATTTTACTTATGTCTGTTACAGATTGTACTGGCTGCACAGGGCTATGCAATTCGGGATACTGATATTAATGTTACGCGTTCTGCTCTTGCGCAGCGCCGCGACACGAGGAGCCTTCTTTTCGCTGCTGTCTATCGTACTTCGTATATGCCGCTTGATTGTTTGACGGCTCAGAATAGGCCCGGTCGATGATCGCGATCAGCGTAACACGAAGCGGCCGCTATCCACGGAGCGTTATTTAAAGGTGCGATTTGTTCTTCGACTTCGTTGCTCAGCCTCCTCAACGATAAAGCGTTATCTTCATACCCATCGATTGGCCTTCTCGATATTAATCGTTGATGAATAACATCATCGGTTACAAATATTTGATTCATGACAAAGTGTCGGTTACTGATTCGATCGCGCACGCGCGAACAAAATCTTCGTGATGAAGTTTTCTCCCGACGAGTATAAGTTCTCCAATTTTGCATATATCACAATTATTATTATTATTATTATTATTATTATTACATTACTAGTGTTATTCCTTATTGTTCCGTGTGAATCGTCGATCGTCGCAAAATCAATCGTCGGTTTCTATATATAGTGTGATCGTCATTGCGTGTTCCATTATGCTATAGAATAAAAATAAACGCGCATCACCACGATTATTCCGTTATAGCGTCATCATACATCGATACTTTGCACAACGTCAATTTCTAATAAATAAAAGCCAGGTTGTCGGCACGCGATTGTTGCTAAAGCGAGCTCGGTACGTCATTAGTCTAGCTAGTCTAGCTAGGTTTTCGGCATGGTAAAAAATGCTCGCTAGTAACAACACATGCACACACATCGTTCTCGCAACACGACGCATCGAGAATCCGTCGTGCCTTTATATCGTCGGTATCTGACATTCTTTTCCTTTTTTACTCTGTGACGTAAGATACCTAGATAGATATTTTGCTACAATCGCACTCTGTGGTTATGCATACAGAGGTGAAAATTGCAGTCGAGATTTAGAAATAGTAAGAAACCCGATCACACACAATAGAAACAGTACTATAATAAGGGTACGTTAGTTAGAACAAATAATATAGTGTTTTTTTGACAACTGCCACTGATACGTGCGAAAATCTTAGCTGTAAACGTGTCTTGTCCAGAACAGCGAGAAGTCAGGGCGCGCAAACAGTTTTTACGAACTTGTCGAAAAACTGTTCTACATTACACACTCTATCTTAATGAAATTCTCTCTATGTATCTTACACATATTATTGTCACAGGCTTACACATATTATTGTCACAGGATCGATGTTCGAGAAATTTTGAAGGCATTGGCAACTCTTATCGGTCGATCCCCTACCAAACGACCGACTGATCGATCTGAAGCGATAAAAAAATGCAAAAATCAAAGTCCCCGAATTAGTCGCTAAACATTCACATGGAATTATGCATATTCAAATTTATTATTAATTAATCAAAGTGAAATTGTATTATTGTAAGTCATTTAGACATGCACGTCGTGATTTCGCGTTTCATATATGTATATTCGAATATAAAAGCGCGCTTTTTATTACATCTATTAACATCCACGCGCGAGTCTTGATAGTCATACCTTCGAATATTCACGCTCCATCTGTTGTTGCCCGTGTCTTTAAAATGACCATGATATTATGCTTTGTATTATTTATTAAAATAATTTTTTTTACACATGTGTCTATTTTTTTTCGCATGAAATAATTTATATATTATTCTAATCGGAGCGGGCTTCCCTCCCTTATGTTTTACGAGCAATCGTTGAAACGTTGTCGGGCTTCGGGAATGAGAGATACACTTGAAATAGAGATAAGCGTAAATGTAACAGAAATATCCACGTTAATTAGCAATGTAAGAAAATGACAAATAATTTTAATTTTGCGCCAAGAGTAAAGGAGGAGTAGTGCTACGAAGGTCACCATCTGCTAGTCTCGTCTGTATTGTTACTCGGTTACACAGTGCATAAAAAAAAACAATATTTAATATATAATTAATTTAATTAATATTATACTATGCTACTATAAAATTACATTAAAAATGATGAGATCATTACACGAACCAATGCTTCGTTGTTTTCCTCCTCGAGAAATCCTTATATATCTATGATGAATAAATTCCATTAAATGTGGCGCATATTGATGATCCTCGTTTTTGACGCATCAATGCACATCAAAATAGGATATAGAAAAACGGATGAAATCGATATTTATTTATTAATATCTGTATAGCTATTTACAATATAGAGAGAGCATCCTTTGTGATGCATCATGGCGTCCAATTTTTATATACCACGTACGAATTTTTTAATATTTTTCAAAACAAATTATCAGCGTACCACATATTTACGTTAGATTCTTTTTTTTTTCGATAAATCCGTACGATATATTTTATTCATTATCTATATTACTCATGATTGTTAATAAAATTTATTTATTTATTTATGTATAAGCGGGAAAAAGAGGTTTAGTACAAATAATATGATTACAATTATTGTACTAACATCAGCAAAAGACGCAGAATAAGCTGCTGAAAGAAGAAACATGAGAATAACAACCTTACAAATTATACAATAAAGAAAAAAATCTAACGAAGACAAAATAAGACAATGAACGTTTAAAAGAGCTCAAAAAGAGACATATATGAAAGAAATCCACGCGATCGGAGAATTCGTTCACTAGAGTTGTAATATGGATTCGAACTTGAGTTTCTAGCGTGACAGACTGAACATCTTGTATATATTACTCTCGCCAGAGATGTAATAAATATAATGGCACATACCGGCACTATCTCCCTTTGAATGAATTTTGAAAAAAAAAACATTCAAAAAAAAACAGAAAAAAAAACACTCGCGATATGAAACGGCGCGTGAATTACGTCCGAGATGGTTCAGTTCCAAAAATACGACGCGCTCTCTCTCTCTCTCTCTCTCTCTCTCTCTCTCTCTCTCTCTCTCTCTCGTTCGACATTTCTGCTTACCGTATTATTAAGGGGCCGAGAGTGCTCCATTGTTGCGCGCGTGTCTGTACGTACATCTCACCGAATGCAAGTGAGGATCGAGCATAGAGACGCGAACGACTCTTTCATTCTCATGATATTGCTTCACAACGTAATATCATGTTTTCATTTCGTCGCGTTCGACCTCCGCTCCAAGCAAACGAGGTGGTAAAAACGGAAAGCCCCGATAGAGTGCCGACCAACTCCGATCGATCGGAATTGTCCGGCCGACGAGTTTCGAGGCGGATATCGTCGAGTCGGTTAGTAAATCCCTGGCGTAGAGCGGAGAGCCGCCGAGAGAGATGTGTGTGAGAGAGAGAGAGAGAGAGAGAGAGAGAGAGAGAGAGAGAGAGAGAGAGAGAGAGAGAGAGAGAGAGAGAGAGAGAGAGAGAGAGAGAGAAGAGAGCGAGCGAGCGAGCGAGCGAGAGAGAGAGAGAGAGAGAGAGAGAGAGAGAGAGAGAGAGAGAGAGAGAGAGAGAGAGAGAGAGAGAGAGAGAGAGAGAGAGAGAGAGAGAGAGAGAGAGAGAGAGAGAGAGAGCGAAAGGAGAGAGAAAGACGCACGCGCGCGATAGCGACGCGACGGCCGAGACACACGGTACGGAATACTATGCGTCGACGACCGGCGACGCCGTCGCACATGCGCGTCCTGACGCGCCCCTGTTCGTTCACCGATTTCGATTTTAGTCACTCCCGGGTTCGGCTTCGGAGAAAATCGTCTCCCGGCCCCGCGTAACATTTCGGCCACCGCCCGAATTCGTGCGCGACGAAGCGACATTAACGATCTTTGTTAGCGATCCGGAACGAAGGCACCTCCTCCGAGGGTAGCGCGTGGCCGACGATCTCCCGTCCTGTGTAGACTTTTCACGAGGATAATACATTGTAAGAGAACCCGTGTAAGGGAAGAGTACGGAAAGAGACGTTAGAACGTAGGAGAGGCGACGAGAGGAGGGAGAGGCGCGCGGATATAGACAGATCTCCGAGTATCGACCGAGAGACTGAGCATCGCGATTCTATTGTTGTCGCGTCGGAACCGATCCGCGCCTCGGTTATCTCGAGTAAACGAGTATTCGAGGTAAGAGCGCGACGACGACACTTCCGAGGGACGGGACGAGAAAATCGATCGGGCGTAGTGGGCCGCGATATCGAGGATCGCTCACGATCCGCGCTGTCGACGAGGATCGGTATATATATATTATAAAAATAAATAAATAACGTCTCTCGTTCGCCTGCGAAACCGCGCGCGCGGCCGACGAACGACGCCCGCTTCTACGCTGCTCTGGCTCCGTGTGTCGCGCGCACTTGTACAGTCGCCGTTTTATACAGCCGGTCGCGCGATCTTCCGCGAACGATAAACTCGCGTAGATGACGCGATGGAGTGGGCACGAAACGCGCGCAGAGAGAGGGAGCCCGAAGGGGTCCCAACGGGAGGAGGGCAAGGATATGAGACACGAGACGGCGAGGAGAATGCTTTTTGTGGCACGTCGGAGAGGAAAAAAAATGTGCAATCGTACGACCAAATGATCGTACCAACGCGACTGCCAAACCACGCTGCCTTAGCACACGCGCGCTGAGAGAGAGAGAAAGAGAGACGAGTGTAAAGGGAGGAAAAAAAGATGGCGCGGGCGATAGAGCAACCAGTGACGTAGCGAGAGTCTTGTGGATTTCCATTTTTTTTTTTTTTTTTTTTTTTTTACACCCACGATATATTTAGAGATATCTTGGTATTTTTATTTTTTTTCTTGTTGTCGCGCAACTCTCTTGACGTTCGAGCGTTCGATAAGACAACGGAAGATATATCGAAGAATTATAGTTGAATAAAAAATTTACAGATAAACACGCCATCGAGATTTTATTGATTTTATTTTACGCTCTCCGGGGAGCCGTTACACCCTCGCTAAGTTTCTGTAATAGGGATTCTTGCGTTGTGACGTTTCAGTATAAATTTGTGAATATTCGCTCTTTGAGAGATGTTAAAGATGAATTTTGCACTGATAAAAATTGAACTTATCGTTAATTCGTATATTCGAATGTAGTTGCTTTCTTAATACTTGACACAGAGAAGCATGTTTCTAGGAAGCGGCGACAATAATCATCGTTAAAACGATCAAGTATGCGTGCGGAACCGTAATTATACGAACAGCTGATTCTGACAAAACATTCTTCATTGGCGAGACTGTAACGTTCGATAATTCGTTAAATTATTGACAAAAAAATGAATATAGCGAAAATAATTCGATTTTCTCGCCTACGCTTCTTTAGGAGGGTCAGAAGGGTTTATTGAAATAAAATCTCGAATTGAGCTTTATTTAATTACTTGATATCGCACCGAGAAAAATTTGTCCACAACTAATCCAGTTTCAATGAAAAGTGAATTTTCTTTGAAACTGACGCACATTACCATCCAACCCGTTGAAAATTAAATATTTCACATTGAGAGAGCTTTACCAAAGTCTCGGTTGTTAATGCCGATTTGGTTTCAATTTACGCGCGAATCGTTCGGCAATTGTTGACGCGGTACTTTCTCGTTCCATAGAGCAAGAAGATTACGCATCGGGCGCTGTACCGATTTTCGGTTCGCGGGGAAAAAACGGTCGCGACGACCTCTACGGACGACATTAAGGAGAGTCTCGCGATGAAGCAGGAACCGGAGGACGAGGAGGACTGTTATTTCGACGAGTCGAGTATGCCGTCGACGTCGCCGCCGCCAACGGCCTTGCTTCCACCACCACCGCCGCCACCGTCGTCGTCGGCGACGTCGTCCGCGTCGTCCGGCCGGCACGGTAGCGTTACACATCGGGTACGTTCCCACGCACGCAGCCTACGCGCCATGGCGAATCCCAGCGCTGTCTGGGCGCACTTCGACCTGTGCGCCAACGATCCGCTGCGCGCACAGTGCCGTATCTGCGGGGCGGTCGTGGTCAGGGGCGGCGCGAACCCGCGCCAATGCGGCACGACGAACCTGCATCGGCATCTCAGGGTGCATCACGGCGGCAGGCTGATCGGCAGACGATACCACGGTAAAATTTTTTCGCTAATTTCAGAGTATTTTTACGATTAGAAACATGATAATAAATGTAATTATTGGGAGTAATTCTACTATAATTACCAGAGTAATTTTACTCTAATAATTATAGTAGAATTACTTTAATATAGTAGAATTACTCTAAATATAATTACTAGAATAATTCTACTATAATAATTATAGTAGAATTACTTTAATATAGTAGAATTACTCCAAATGTAATTATTAGAGTAATTCTACTCTAATAATTACAATATAATCACTTTATTTACTCTAATATAGTAGAATTACTCTAAATATATTTATTAGAGTAATTCTACTATAATTATTAGAGCAATTTTAACTCTAATAATTATAGTAGAATTACTTTAATTACTCTAATATAGTAGAATTACTCTAAATGTAATTATTAGAATAATTCTACTCTAATAATTATAGTAGAATTACTTTAATTACTCTAATATAGTAGAATTACTCTAAATGTAATTATTGGAATAATTCTACTCTAATAATTATAGTATAATTACTCTAAATGTAATATTATTAGTAAGAGGCCCTGCGCACAATAGAAAAAATATTAGGAATAGGAATAAATATTAAATATTAGGAATAGGAATTAAGAATTATTTTATTTCAAAACAAGGAAACAAAATGGACTAACGCACAATACAATAAGAATTAAGAATAAAGAATAATTCAATGCATTGTGCGTTAGTTCTTTTTGTTTCCTTGTTTTGAAATAAAATAATTCCTAATTCCTATTCCTATATATATAATATTTTCTCTATGTGCACAGGGTCTAATTCTACTAGAATTATTATGTAATAATTACATTTACTCAGAGTAATTCTACTCTAAATATGTTAGAGTAGAAATTTTTACAAAATTATTTTACGAATTAGAAATCTATAATTTATAATTAAATTAGAATTTTACTTATAAGTTATAGAATTTATTTTTGTTTTTTTCAATTAGAACTGCTCCGTCAAAGTTATAATTTAGAATTTGAGAAAGAATCATCGCCATTGTCGAAAACCATGAATTAATAAGAAACACTCTTTGATTTATTTTTTTTCCGTAACATTTGTTTGACATTTATATGAGATACTTATAATGATATATTTATATTTTGTTATACACAGTTTTACAATCGACGTCCCAAAGTAACACAACTGCTAAAACTATAAGAATAGCCACGCAATCTTTAGTGAGACCTCATATTCGTAACATTGCGCCAGCGCCGCTGCCTCAACAGCAGCAACAGCAGCAATCACGGCAACCAAAAACTCTTGTATTAAAAACTATTCCACTGAAAGTGAAGCAAGTTGCACCTACGACTATCAAAATGCCACCGCGGCAAACTAATCAAGGATTACCACATAATGTCGTCCATCAACAACCTACAGAAGTATATAGATTCTTTGGAAATATTGTATCTAATTACAAGAGAAGTAAATGTAATACGGTGCAGATTTTTATCAAATTTGTGCTTTTCTGTGTGTTTTAGGTTTGCTTGAGGTGGAATAGTTACCATAGTAATATGCAAAATAGCTTCCCATCGTTACTAGATACAGAACAGTTCGTTGATGTGACCCTAGCATGCGAAGGACGATCTTTGAAATGCCACAAGATGATTTTATCTTCATGTAGCGACTATCTGGCAGATTTATTACGGGAGAATCCGTGTCAACATCCTATTATTCTGATGAAGGATTTGAAATTTTGGGAGGTGGAGGCCTTGGTTAAATTCATGTACCGTGGAGAAGTTAATGTTGCTCATGATAAGCTGCCACAATTGTTGAATGCCGCTGAAGCATTGCAAGTGAAGGGCCTAGCTGGTCCAAGTCCCTCATCTCAAGTAAGTCAAAAGTAATACGATTAAGTTTTTTAATATTCTCCAAAGAACAATCTTCAAATTCATTTGTACTCTTTCGACAGAACACAAAACCACCATTACTTATACCTCAATCGAAGCCATTATCGTCTCAACTTGTAGTTCCTAGAGGTATTGCGGAATCCAAAGAAAATAAAGCATCACCTCCGAAAGTATCCACGTCTTCTAGCCCTAAACGTGCGCAAAAGCGACAACAATCCGAATCCATAGAGCCAAGACCTTTTACCAAAATACGTTTACAGCGACCTGTCACACCGTTGTCGCCGTGTGCAACTGTGAAGATGGAGCCTTTAGATATACCTCTTAGTCCGACGGAAATATTTTCAGAGAATAATGAAGATGTTACACCTTCTTCAGACTTTGAGAAACTTATGAGTTTGCATGAGGAAGATGATCCAGGTGGCGAGGAAGTCAATGATGGTGACGAGAGATTACATTTTTGTGAGCTGCCAGGTCCGCCGGATTTAAACGATAATGAAGACCAAATGGAATTTGTACCTACTGATTTCCTAGAACAACAACAAGAAATTGTCGAAGAACCGGAATCGGGTTGTAATAGAGACAGTAATAAAAAAGATTCTGTCCATTATGCCTCCATTGATGTCGGGGAAGGCAACGAAATTTCCCAGAACGAGATACAGCCGTTAAAGGAAAAGAAAGCGGCATAGTAAGATGTAGGGATATCTTCATGTAATGGCTCATGTGCTATAAATTTCGACTTATATAAGAATATCCGCGATTTGATTTTTCAAAACCTTTAAACCTTTGAGGAGATGCATTTTTTATGGCGAAAAAGTTTATTAAAATAATACATCAGAAGAGACGTATGCAATCCAATTATTGAAATAAAGAGATTATTATTTTTTTGAAATCTATGTGTAACAAAAATACTTGACAAAGAAGATGCTCATTTATTTAGTTTCTCTTGTGCATCAAACTCTAACGAAAGATTAATATTTTATCATCTGTGTAAATGTAGCGTTTGTGTGAAAAACTACGAGGAAAATACAATACATTAAACATATTTCTGCTAGTCCAGTGCATCTTTTTTCACAGCATATATATATTTATTTAAATATCTTTTACATATAACTAACTTTATATATACATATATATATGTACATATATATGTATATACACACACAATATAAACATCTGACTTAGCAACGCATTTATAAGGATTAATAATACTGTTTGCTGTTATATCGAAATATATATTCGGTTGTCTCGTAAATGGATGTGTGATCAATTTGATTTTATATAAAAATATGAATTTTAGACTCTAGAATTGTGTTGTAACTTATTTGATCTATAAAAATAATATCAAATTGTAATTATTTATACATTGAATATGTATCAAGTAAACTGTATCATTGTCGCTGGTGCGCGCATTGTAAAGTCATATGTGATTGGAATATTGTAGGTGTAAATTGTAACATGTGAAGATACATCTCGTAAATAAATAACTATTACAACACACAACTCCAAATATATAATAATTTCCATCGTACATATAGCTTTACGTTAAATCTCTATGAAATATGAATCTATTTTTACACAAGTTAAAATGTAAATTTTCTTTATTATAATAATATATGTATCCACACATAAATGTGAAGGAAACATTTTTGACAATAATTAATCTGGAAAATAAAATAATGATCGCATAAAACGAGACTGCGAATTTTAAAAACAATTATTTTACGTTTTTCTCGAGATTTTTGTAACTTTGTATATTTCGGGATATCGAAATTTACATATATCCTTATTTTCTTATTCTTTCTCTCTCTCTTTCAATTTGATTTGCTCTCTTTCTATGGTGCTGTTATATATAGTATATAGCATGTAATGTTATATACATACTATATATCTATATATACATCTCTCTATCATATACAGGGTGTCCTAAAGTCACCGGATGTCCTTTTAATAACAGATTTTCTGAGCAATTTGGAGACGATTTTTCCTCAACAAAAATGTCAAGAGAGGTCATCATTTTTTGCGTTTTTTGCCATTATATATCTTTACTAAGCTTTAAATTTAAAAATTTTATTAAAGTAAATTCCACCTAAAATTAAAACTATAAAGAATGTAGTTTCGTTAATCTTTTAACTCCAAAAAATTTAGTTTGCGAAAAATTTTTCAATTGCTTATAACTCGCAAATTATTGATGCGATTTTTCGCTAAGGAAAAATCATCTCCAAATTGGCCAGAAAATCTGTTATCAAAAGAACATTCGATGCTTTTGGGACATCCTGTGTAGACTATATCATATATATATATATACTATATTATATATACAATATATATGTATATATCGTGTGTACTTTACTATATATACTATATTATAATAAGAGGTCTGTTCTTTATAGCTGAACTGGCTGCACTAGTTCAGATTTATCTCTTTTACTCCACATTGGAAGGAAAAAGATAAACTCTGAACTAGTGCAGTCAGTTCAGCCTAGTTCAGCTATAAAGACAGACCTAATAAATACTATGTATGTATATATATACAATTTTTAATAGTAAATACGATAGGTTCGTGCGAGATACGCTAGGCGGCGCTACACGCGTTCGCCCCTCTCCTCGTCAACTGTCAAATCGACGAGCGTTGTTTGTATACGAAATTTATCTCGCGGTTTGGCGTCGTTCGCGAGACTCCCGATCGAGATAGTCGTGTCTGGTTTAGGATCAGGTTCGTATTTATGCATTTCACGTAACGTCCCCTTCGCCGAAAGCGAAGCGAAAGGTCTCGCTCGCGAGACGACCGGCGCTATCTGCATCGCTCATGATCATCACAACCGCAACCATTCTGTCCACTTCTCGGCTTTTTATCCTACCACACCATACTCTGTCTATTCTATGCATGATCGAGCGATTCTTTGCGCCTCCTGTCCGCGAAGAGATCACTGCGACTTCTCGCTCGCGCAAGGGTTACGAACTAGAGACCTGCTGCCCTCTTGTTTCCCTTAACCTATATTAAAGGATCAATGACTGAATGTTACATACGCGCGAAGGACGTGTGTCAGCGCTTGTCAGATTGCGAGTCAGGAGCGAGACACGCATGAGTTGATCGAGCCCTCGGAAAGCTTTATTCGCGATAATAATCGCGAAAGCGTCTA
This sequence comes from Lasius fuliginosus, assembly GCA_949152495.1. Lineage (NCBI taxonomy): Eukaryota > Metazoa > Arthropoda > Insecta > Hymenoptera > Formicidae > Lasius > Lasius fuliginosus. The sequence continues at coordinate 7,244,569 of OX424445.1, forward strand.
TACTTTCGTGAGAACGGCGAGCGATTTAGAATGTGTTCGATATTCGAATGAATTTCCAAAGGATCGCGAGAAAATTAACGGTTTAACGATTGCAGGATGAGTCGTACGATGGACGAGAAGGAGGAATTAGTGAAGAAGGCCTTATTTAGTTTCGTTAGAAAACAGGTGCCCACTGCTCAATTGAGGTACAAACTCAAACTCTTTGAGATTTTCCAAAATATTTCTCATCTTTTGAATTAAAAAAAAAATGTATTAATAAATTGATAGATATCTCTCCTTTTCACTTGTCGATTAACTAAACTTTTTTTTTGGTTTTAGTTTAATAGACGACATTGTACTGAGTTATGTAGTGAGTATGGTGGAGGAAAGCGCATTGGAGGAAAATTTAGATGTTGACGGATTGTGCGAAATGGTATCCGCTTGCCTTCCCGAGTTCTCCACTATTGAGAAAGAGGCTGTATCGAAATGGTTGCTGGACGTGGAGAGTAAATTGAAACCAGAAAGTAAAGAAAATGAAAATTGTCAATCTCACAGCGATCCGTTGAATCACATCAGCCTCTCCGCTCTTTTGCCAGCTGGTACGCAAAGAATGCGCGTTCATCATCTGTCAGAAACAAGCGATGCTGGCAGCGATTCTAGCGGAGAATATTTTTCGGAGGTAAGAAGAGCACCTAACGTATCTCGCACACGAATCTACTGTATTTACTATTAAAAATTAGATGTATGTACATACATAGTATATACTATAATGTATACATAGTATAGTATACACAGTATATATAATATATATATTACTATAATATAGTATATTTATAGTATATAGTACACACAGAATGTCCCAAAAGTATGAAATGTTTTTTTAAATATTATCTGGCCAATTTGGAGATTTTTAAGTGTTTTCAAATATCTATACAATTTCTTTATACCATTGTAGGAATCCTCATGGCACCAGGTGGCTCTGTTGCAAGAGATGTTTCCGGCGGCGAGCACCGCAGAAGCGAGGCATTGTTTGGCAGTAGCCGGAGGTGATATAGCAAAGGCCGCGCAACTCGCGTTACATCGTCAGGAAGCAGGTCAAAGTATCGTGAGCAATCTTACGTTTCTAACGGTGAGATTTTTCAACTTGATTGCGTTCCCAATATCATCCCTCGCATATGTCGAATACGCGCAATTTTAATCGTTTTAGCCCAATGGTCGTAATAAGGCGAGAGTGAACGACGAAGAACTGAAGTCTCGTATCATAGCACGATATAGTTACGTCGACAGGGACGACGATTGCCGTGAACATCGTCCAGTCGCGCCAAAAACAGAGCCCAAGAAGCTGGTACGGTATCTCGACAATAAGATCGTAAGTGTTAAGGGTGAACGTTATACGGAAGTGCGAAGGGGCGGCGAGGACGAAGATGGTAACGAAGGTGGTAGAAAAAGAGGTCATTGCCGTCCGTAACCAGTCCCTTTGCCTCCACCCCCCGATCCACCCCCTTGGAGGCATCTGATTTTCGATTGAATTTTAGATCTTTTTCATCTTACTCGTGTAGGAATATAGACAAAATATCGAATTTAAACAGGCGTCACATTTTTTGGCGTTTAATTTCTATGTAATGCAGCCTATGCAGCTCTTGGAATCTCTCTCACATGTTTCAATATTAATTTGTTGATTAATTTGCCACTGTATTATATATATATATGATTATAGTAATAGTTTTTTACGTTATTCATTCGAGTTGATTCGCGATCAATCGTTTAATGAATACACAATTTCTCATTTCTATGTATAGATCATGTTTTTTCAATCGAGCGTGCAATGGCCGTTAAGTAGATACTTATATCCATAATGGAATATTATAATATTACGTAATTACACAAATGCAGCTTAGTTATTGCTGTTAGTATCAAAGATATAATTATCAGACTTGCAAGAATAACTTTAATTTTAACATAAAATGTATTGATCATGATTACTTTTTATTTACGCATTTCTAGAGTTTTGCAGTCGAATATGTTTTCGAATAAAGTATTTATTCGACTCGTTATTAATTTCATGTATATTGTTAAGATCCAGATGTTTGTAAAAGAGATATACGCCTGATTTAGAGAATAATTATTTGTAAGTTGTTATGTAAAAAACAATTCTCAACTACATTTTATTATTTAAGTAAGCTGGCTATTGTAAACTCGGCACTTGACTTAATATCCATTCCTCTTATTCTACTCTGATAGAAGTCATGTTATATTTTTCAAGTTTATTTATTTTATACAAATGTAAGAATACTCTTCAAATTATACAAAGTTGTCCACCACAAACAGTACATCTGTATAATTCTCTTAAATTTAAAGACATGAAAAAAGAATAATTGGTATAAGTTTATGAGAGAAAAACAAATGTGACGTAGAAAAAACTTTTTTCTTAAGGACAAGATGTGTCCAAAATTAGTACATAATTGAGAAAAGTTGTTGAATCCATCTCGACAATGATTATTAATACATAAATAAGAAAGTACATTTCATTTATAATAAAATAATCTAAAATTATTTAAATTATTGAGGAAATTATATATAAAATATATATATATATATATATATATATATATATATATATCAAGAGTAATTTATTTTTTCATAGAATATATATTTTGTTATACATATTTTAATAGCAGAGTTGTCTGAGATGAATTCGATGATGTCGATAATACAAGATTGTTAGAGGTTATTTAAAAGCGTATGTTATTAATTTTTCAATTTTGTCATTTTCCTCAAAAATAAAATCTCATGAAAAAATTTTAATTTATATTTTTTACTTGTTTGTCTCACGATATAACATTTCTCTGTCACTTGTATGCCATAATTTTGGATGCATTTTTATTCATATTTTTGCTCTCTTTTTATGCTTTATAACTTCTAAAAAAATTGTAAAATTATTTTATCTAATTTATATTAACTATTAGAATGTTATAAAAATGTGTGTGGAACAATTTAAATTGCATGTAATGCTTTTTTCGTATCTTCTAATCTCGGAAGATTAAAAGATTTAGATATTCTCTTTCTGGTGGACCACTTTGTATATAATGTTAAATAGAATTATTTAATTATAATAGTGCTTTGTAAATGTATATAAAAAGCGCTTTTAATATCTCACTTATATACTTGAAATGCTTTACGTATATTGTGTAAATTTTGTGAAAAATATTGTTTCTTATTTTATGCCTGTATTACTAGCAAAGTATGATTAGCGAGTGAAAAGTGATTTATGAAAATATACCTGAAATGTATTTAGTCAAATAGCAGCGTTCATGTCGTGTAACAAATTAATCCTTTTTCAACTGCATTATAGTAAAATGTAATATATATATTAGATGATAAAAGCAAGAATTTTTATCCGCACGTTTACTCAGAAATTCAGAAATAATTGTTCAGCACAACTTAGTAAGTCAATATTATCTTAGCAATGTAAAGAATTGCCGACGAACAAAAGTGCACGAATAATTATAATATTGTTTATCGAATAATCAAAATCGGAAAGATATAAATTGTAAAAATTATTTGGCAAGTGCAGATGTAACACCATACATCCTATGTCAAATGAATTAAACATACAAATACATTATAATATTGCAAAATAATTACGAAATTGTAGATTTCGAATAATATATTGTACGTATATATACGTATTTAGTTGAAGGCGAAAATATTCATTTTTTAGGCGGGATAAAAAGTCTGCTTAAAATTGCGCCATAATATTCGCCAGTATTATTACTCTATTATTGTGCTGCTGTCGCAGACTTCAAATGTAGTCATAAACGTAATCATTAAAGCGTTAGAAAGTCATGTATAGAATAATGTAAAATCGATACTTATTTCAGAATCCATATCTTGACAATGTATGCGTAGAAAAGTGGGATTGTAATTACTTCCAAAAGCGCTAACCAGTGAAACACGATTCAGACCAAAGTATCTGTTCATTAAACTTTTACTTTCTACATTAAACTTTTATTTTCTTTGCTTTAATATTATGAACAATTGTAATCAAAAAGAAGCGACTTGTTACTTCTTTAAAAAGAAGAAAATTTTAATTTGTAAAATAATTTGTTTAACAATTATAAATGTGTCTGTGTGAAACTTTTTGTAATTCTTTTTCTGTTTTGTTTTAAATATTATTATATACAACTATCAATCTTTATACCATAGTTGAATTTATTTCTTGAACGCAATATAAATACAATGTATGTCTTATAATGGGTTTATTCTTGCCATAATAGATTACATATGAATCTCTGATACTATTACTGATAATTGTGTACTCACATTGTGAATATATATATAAATATTTGCTGAAAATTAAATGTATTCCATTGCCGATTCATAGATTTCAGAAATAATTTGATAAAATTGTTTCAGGAATATAGTAAATAAGAAAAACAAGATTAATGACATAAACAATGAAGTGGATTATTTTAGTTTTAAGCGAATTCTCTGTATGCCCTTCAATGTAACAAAAATAAGCACTTTGGCTATTAATTTTTAACTCGTTAGATGTGAACTTTTGAAGTTGTGTGAAAGTAAAATGTAATTATAATTGTATTTGTCTTTTAATATACTATAATTTTATATATATATATATATATATATATATATATATATATATATCATCACTATGCTTAGACAATTAATAATGTTTATAAGATTGATTCTTTCTCTTTGCCAATTGGTTACCAGTGATTACAATACAATGTATAAAAACTATATAAAATTTTCGGCAATGTTTTTATTCTTAATGACTTTCTGGATCGAAAAAGAGGAAGGCAAAGAAATTATGAAAAATATATAAAGTGTGTAAAATTAGGATGTTATATCCTGTAACAATGAATAGAATTTTGGGGCCTTAAGGACAAAAAAAGGATATCAGAACATTTCACTTTTAACATTTATACAATGTGCGACATATTTTTCGATCTGTATTGTATGCAAAGGAAAGAAATTTTATCTGATAAATTTCCATACATATGCTCGATCCGTTAATCAATTTATAATTATTTTTCCACATTATTTGTTAACAAAGACAATATAAGTATGTCAGCAGCCCGTTGCTACTCTTTCTTCACTTTTAAAAAACCTAACTAATTATATGACATTCTCATTTCACTATTTCTTTTATTTATTAATAAATATGAGATAATTATTAAATATTAATGTTTTTACTACCTACATATTCTTCACAATATATTCTTGCATTTACGGTCAAGTCAGTCAAGTTTACGGAACATTCTGCTTATTGCTCAGCTTTTGTGTTGTACGTGATAAATATATATTTTCAAAAATTGACCTAATATTTAACCCATGTATACAACTCAAATATAAAGATATTGTATTTCCCTTGGAGTAATTGTGAATGATTGAAGCGATTAATAAATATTGTAACTCGTAAGAAGTATTAAAGTGATATGCGTGTATGTGTAGTATAACTATAAAGTAAAATATCCCCTTTTATCCGTGATTAATTTATTATTAAATATTTCGTACTAACTTTTTCTTGTTCGTCTGTGTGTGTGTATACATTTACTCAGAAATGTGATTTAAAGGGATCGTAGAGCTGCAATTCTAAATGATGAAATAGTAACCTTTGTCATTGATGATAATATATGATAGCATCTGAAAATAATATGCTCAAGAACACGTATTATAGAGTAATATTCAACTGAAATGAATACCAGCAGACACCAGTTACGTAATTATACCACAATACTTTTAAGATCTTTTAATGATTGCGTGTTACAATTTCACGGCAATACATATTATAATACATAGATATGATATAGTTTATGCAAGTTGATGAAACGCTATAAGTTAATGTAAGATTCGAATTGACAAGAATTCTGACATTTGTTGAGAAAAGGATTTTATTAATGACTTTTCTACAGCTTAACAGATCCGAAAAAAAAACAAAAAAAAAATAAATAATACATCTCTTATTTTCCAGGATCCGTGAATAATGATGTGATATATGAAAAACACTCACGATATATTTCGAACCCTTTTTCTAATCTATCGGGAAGTCCATTGCGACGAAGCTATTGAGATGAAGCTAATTTCGCAGCATTAATAAAAATCTAGTTTCGAACTTGCGCGAGTACATCTTTAAAAATCAATTACGATGAATTATAAACATTAAAGCCTAATGACGGTCGTTATTTAAAAATGTATCCTATTGCAATGATGAAGATATATGAAGTAGTAGGCGTCATAGAGTTCGCTGTGAAAACTTATAGATTTGTAAATATAGAAAAAGTGTCCGGCAAATACACTGTGGTCCGTATTTTCTCAATCGCGTCGTAAAAAGTTCTAAGAATCCTAAGAGTCTTAAGAGATAGAGAGAGAGAGAGGATGAACTCGTCGCAGACACTCGTTCCGGAGGTCACTTCCTTTACTTCTTCTTTTTTCGCGGTTTATCTTGAGGCGCCGGTAAATTCTCCTGCTTCCGCTTCGAGGTCGGTTTCGTTCCTAAGCTACCGCCCTTCTTTCTCCTCTCTTGCCTCTCGCGTTCCTCCAGCTCTTGATTCTCGCGCTCTATCAGGGTTATCAGGGTGTTGCAGCGACGTTGTAGCTCCAACGCGGTGCGGGATTTGACGAACCAATCGAAGCGAAATTGCGGCGCCGATCTCACCGTGGCTCGTAGCTCCTCGTACACATTCTCCTTGTCGAAGCCGAGCTTGTGCAGCATACAAACGAGAAATCTGTCCTCCTCCTCGGTGTAATTCTTACCCTTATTCGTGCCGTAAGCTATCCTCAGCTGATGGAAGGGCGCCCGGTATCTGGCCATCTTGGCGTCCAGGGCCTTCTTGATGCCGGCGCGTCTCTGTATCTTGGCCTCGCCGCGCTCGATCTGCGCCATCACGCGATCTATATCCTGGAGCTCGTGGCAACGTTCCCAGAAGACGGCCGAGTACTCCATCACTTCCTCCGGGGTCTTTCCCTCGACCTCCTTCGCGATGTTCTCGATATCGTCGCGGCCGTACTTCTCATTCGCCTTGATGAACTGATTGAAGTCCCGTTTGGTCCAATTGGTGAAACCCTGAAGAAGCAGCTTCTCCTTCTCGGCGATCTCCTCGTCGGTGAGCGGCTGAGCGTCGTCGATCTTGCGCTGCTCCTCCTTCTGTATCCGGGCGGCGTCCGATCCCAACTCGGGATTTTTCGGAACCTTGTAGCCGACTGTCTGTCTGAAATAATAAATCTCCTGATCGAGCAGCTCGAACAGTCGCGGCGGGAAAAATTGAAAATCTTGCACTATCGGTTGCTTCGGCGGTCTCGGCGCTTTCGGCGCCTTCGGTTCCGACACCCTCAAGGCTTCCCTGAAATAAGCGTCGACGGCATAATTGGCTTTACGCTCGCGTTTGGGCGGTTCTATCCAGTTGCCTATCCCGAGGATCTTTTGCTTCTCCCGGTAATCCTCGCCCTCGAACTGGTACACGGAATCGGTGGGTGCGTCGACGGTGAAGTTCCTCAACGAGGATTCACCCAGACTCTCCAGCTTCTGCTTCATCTCCTCCGTTTTGGCCTCACCCTTTTGCAATATAGTGTCTATATCCTCGTCTGTGATGGCGCTATCCTTGGACGCGAACACCTCGTTCGCCCCGTGTCTGATCATGTTCAGCATCTCGTCCTTGTTCAGTGCTGTCTGCTTGGCATCGACCAGTCGTCCCTGTTGAATAACGAGCTTGTCCAAACGCAGCTTTACCTCGGCTCGCTCGACGATCTTCTCCTCCACCGTGTTCTCCGTAATAAATCTGAAGACCCGTACTTGCTTCTGCTGGCCTATACGATGCGCACGGTCCATCGCTTGCAGATCCATTTGCGGATTCCAATCGGAATCGTAGATAATGACCACGTCGGCGGTCGCCAAGTTGATACCCAGACCACCCGCGCGAGTCGACAACATGAAGATGAACTTTTCGCTACCAGGCGCGTTGTACTCGTTGATCTGCCGCTGTCGATCCTCATGCGCGGTGTTGCCGTCCAACCGGCAATACTGAAAAGTCCTCCAGTGACAATAATCCTCCAGGATATCGAGCATCCTCGTCATCTGACTGAATATCAAAACTCGAGATTCCTGCTGCTGTAATTTCGGCAATAACTTGTCGAGTATTACCATTTTGCCGCAGTTATAGACGAGGTGCTCGTCGGTGGTGTACGGCGGTCCGGGCTCGGCGCCGTCAAATAAGTATGGATGATTGCAGCACTTGCGCAGTTGCATCAAAATGTTCTGCAGCCTCATCTTCTCTATTTTCCCCGCGCCGTTCACAATATCTATATCCTTCATCAATACTTTTGTATACCATTCTCGTTGCATTTTACTTAGACCAATATACACTTTGATCTCTTTCTTAGGTTTGAGTCCCTTTTCTACTTCAGACTTCAAACGCCTCAGAAGGAATGGTCTTAAGACTGCGTGTAACCTCTCGACCAAAGAATTGTCTCCTAGAAAACTATTTGTATTAAACCATGAATCAAAATCGTCCGAACTATTGAATACATCCGGCAGAAGGAAATTCAACAGAGACCACAGTTCGTGAAGATTGTTTTGCAGCGGTGTGCCTGTCAGCAGAAGCCGATTGGTGGTTTTAAACTCCCTGAGAATCTCTGACAGCTTGGACTTTTCGTTCTTTATTCTGTGAGCCTCGTCTATCACCATGTAACGCCAATTAAATTTCTTGAACACCGATTTCTCCTTTATGACCATCTCGTAGGACGTTACGCACACATCCCATTCACCAGGCATCATTACGTCTCTGATGAAGGTATTTCTGGTCTCGGCGTCACCGATGAGGCAGACAGCTCTGAGGCTGGGACACCACTTTTTAAACTCATTCATCCAATTGGCCAGCGTAGACTTGGGAACGATAACGATGTGAGGACCAGGAATGTTACGAAAGTGTTTCATGTATCCAAGCAGGGAGATAGTCTGTAGCGTCTTACCGAGGCCCATCTCGTCCGCCAGGATACCGTTTATACCGTGCTCGTAGAGCGATATCATCCAATTTAAACCGCGTATCTGATAGTCGCGCAGCTCACCGGACTTGATGTAATGCGGTGACGATTCGAAGCGCGTGGTAGGCGCCACACTGGCGTTACTCTCGGCCAACAACTCCTCATCCTCCTCCTGCTCGGTCTTACGATGCCTGTGATCGCCGGAGTCGGCTTTAGGTTGAATCTCTATAGGTTGTTGTTTCCTAGGCCTACCAGCTTTGATCTTCAACGGACTGCCAGCCTTGTCCTTCTGATTGTTTGTCATAAAGTGCGAGAATATTTCGGTTTGCTTCAGCAGGTAGTCGAATCGCTTGCTACGATCCGTCTCGAGTTTCGTCTCGAAATCGCCGCCCCTGGATGACGTGGTCTCCGCCGAGGATCCATTCGAGTTGTCCCCGGTATCGCCGGTGTCCGCGTTCTCATCTGGTTTAGACATCTCGCTCGGCCGAGCTATACGTACGGCGTAAGATTCTCTTCGGCAAATTAAAACCTTCGCGGCTCACTCGCGTCGAGAGTACAAAGTATTCGTCGCTTATACCACTGATAACCACCTAGATGACCTGTCACGGTCGTTGTTGACGCACCGCGTTTACGTCTACAGCATCAAACACCGCTGTGGCTCGCCATTAGCCGCCATATTGTGCTTATCCTTATCCCTCCAAAATTACTAGAGTCACTGTACTCATGGAATCGCGACCTCAAAGGCTGATGTTACATTTGTGCGATGGAAAGTTTGGGTCGAACATACCGATTGGCTATCGAATAGGAAATTACTAGAAATTGATAGGGGACTCTATTCAGATAGCCAATCGAGGTATATGAATTTTTAGTAGAGGTACATATTTTCATGCATAGATGCCATTTCTGCGACATCGCTTGTATAACAGTATTCCGTCGGTATGACAGATTTTCTAATATTCAATTATCATAATGACATTTGTCATTTGTCATAATGATTTTCCGTTGACATTCAACGCTAATTTGCTGGATCTGAAAGTAAGAATCAATCACGTTCGATTGCTATCTAGCGGTTTTGTCTGCTGAACGCGGCCATTGTCGACAAACATTATCTTTAATGCTTTAATTATTCTTTTTACGATATCGAACGACGATTTTTACTTTTCAAATCTTTGTTCTTACGCAAAAAGACATCAAATGAATGTGTTTTTATCTTTAAAATTTAAAGTGAGCAAATCAAATTAATAAACATTTAAATTCGAAATTCGTGCGAAAATATATATTCGAAATTTTTAATTTTAAATAAATTATTTGAAAAAGAATAACATATTAAATACAACAATAATATTTATTGTAAATAAATAAATAAAATTCTACGCGCGTTTACCACGCGATTATACGTATACGAAGAAATAATATTAAAAGTCTTTAACACATTGATAAAGTGTATGTTTTATGTTTTGTCGATCATAGATAAGTGTATGTGTCTCGAATAATAATCCTGTAACACACACACACACACACACACACACACACACGCACGCACGCACGCACGCACGCACGCACGCACGCACGCACGCACGCACGCACGCACGCACGCACGCACGCACGCACGCACGCACGCACGCACGCACGCACGCACGCACGCACACGCACACGCGCACACACACACACACACGCTGCTAATAGTTACATTAATTATATATATATATATATATATATATATATACACATATATTTATTTGATTATATATGGATATTTTTTCCTGGTATATATACATATGTACAAAAGTACAAATATAATATATATAATTTATTTAGTAAAATAATTTATAGAATAAAAAAAATTATATATGTATATAAAGTATCTAGATAAACTTTATTTCTTTAATAGAGAAAATGTTGTTCTATATATATTCTTCTATATATATTTTAATAGTCACTGTCGCAAGATAAATTAAATGATGTATCATACAAAATAGTTAAATCTTATTCAATTTTAAAAAAATTATTATCAGTTTTCCAATTTTCAAAGTCAATTTTGCTCGAAAATATTTTATTCTACACTTTTGATGTTTTTTTTTTTTTCATGTAAGATTATTCCTTTCTCGGTTGTATCACCAGTTACAGAATATCCTATATTTGCACTTTAGCGCGAAGCCGTTATCGATGTTTCCTGGACAACGAGAGTATCGCGGGTAGCACAACAATAAACGCATTCGAACAACGTTACCGTGTAACGATGTCCTTCGTCGAGCAACCTCTATTCGGACGTGAAATTGCGGTGCCAGCCAAGTTGCCAATGATCTTGAAGCAATTTTGCAAAGCCGCGATACGCACACAGCCTCACGATCTTCTCAAATGGTCCGGCTCGTACTTTCGCGCATTGGCTGACGGCGAGGAGCCGCCGGTCAAGTCGCGACTCGAGTATCCACCGCCGAGTACAGCTTCCGGCTTAACGTTGGGATTTCTCAGAGTATTGCTTCGACAATTTGGAAGTACGATGCGAGTTTTTACAGGATGTCTAGATAATTTTATATACAGATCATATTTTTGCTGAGAAAAAAATCGTCTCCAAATTGGTCAGAAAATCTGTTATTAAAAGAACATCCAGTGATTTTTGGACACCCTGTATATATACTTCGGTACTAATTTTGATTCTTTCAGATTACAACAAAACGCTACCCATTGAGATAGTTTCGCATCGTTGGGATTGTCTTTGCTTGGATCGTAAGGACTTTGACGCGATCATAACGATCGGAAAATTTCAACATACGTGTCAAGTGAAAAAGTTTCTGGCTATAGCGGTGGGCCTTCTCGGAGCTAATCTCACCGAGACAATGATTATGATTTGTCAATTGTTCACTCACGAACCGGACGGAGGATCCGCGATGATCCCGGTCACTTTATTTATGGAGACATACGAGTAAAGAATAATTTATTGTCCCAATTTTGTCTCTGGTTCTAGCTATTAATTTTATGCGATTATTTGAATAATAAAATGTTCGAAACAAACATTAGATATTTAGCAGGACTCGCTTGCGACGGTAGCGAGAAAAGTACATGCGATCAAGATGCGACAGATGAACGCACCGCGTGTAAGGACAATTCTGTCGATCGTACCTGTTCCATAAATAGTCAAGATACTGACGTGGACGTTAATTTGGATTCGGAATTAATATCCAAGGATGAGATTGTCTCATCGAAGAGTATGGATTATCGGCTACAATCTCTTCTTCTATATTTTGTCATAGTTTATCTATTTCAATTCTTTTTTTGTAGCCGATTTGTCGACAGAACCAATAGTGAATAGTTCGTTCGAAAGGGAGCTTACGAATTATGAAGAAAAGAAGGCTGAATCTTTGGCTGATCAAAAAAACGACTCTTTGATCAGCAATGATTGTGCAAAGAATAAAGATAATACAATCGATAAGAAATTCTGTGGAACAGATGACATCAATAGCGATGGAAGTATATTTTTTGAAGTTGAAAAGGACAGAGAAATTACATGCCATCTGAATATGCCAGGTAATTTTGCATCCTTATAGGTAAAAAGGGTTAATAAGAGCCAACCGCGAGATAAAGGTGCGAATAATAAACTCCTAAATAATTATATGTGTATATATCTCTACTCTACTGGCTTATTGAAATTTGTCTCAACACGAAATCGAAATATAGGGATAGGACGTCGTTTGCCAGCTGAGCAAATCGCTAGCGTAGCGACATGGATGCTCGAGTGCGCGAAACTTCAAGAGGGTATGGTCGGACCGCGAAATATCCGACACACAAATTGTCCATCTTTGCACGACTAATTGGAATCGTTGTACATATTATTTCATAACAATCGTTATGGAGAATGCAATTGTAACAAGAAAAATGATGTATCAGGGTGTCTACTCAAATCTTGTAAAAAAATTCCCTGATCTTCCAGGTATTTTCATTTAAAATTCCAGGTAAAATAAGATTTATAGATGCAGCTTTTAAAATTAGTTTTTTTTCTATTTTCTATTCATACGATTATAAAAAATTACCAAGAATGCAGCTTTTCTAGCACTTAATATTGGTTTATTAATCGTAAAATTAATTGGGACAATAACAAAGTGCAATATATCACTATATCTAAACGCTAAAGATATATACAAAAATATAAAATAAAAATATAAAACAAAAAATTGAACAATTTTCTATGAAACTTACATAAGACCTTGATACTAAAAAGAGATCATCAATAAAATAATCAAAGACACAATTTTTGAAAAAATTCATTGAGTCTCAATAAAGTTCCATGAGACTTCTCGGATTTTTCAAGGTAAAAAAAATCCCTGACAATCCCTGATTTTTCCAGGGAGTAGACACCCTGGGGCCTATTACGGTTCTTGGGTGAGCTCACTCACTTTTCACATTCTCATGTCACGTGACTTTGTTCACCCAATTACGGATGTGTCGAGTGAAACTGCGAGATCATTAGGCACTTCCGGGATAGTGATCTCACATTTTCACGAAGGCTGATGGCAGAGAACGAGACGATTACATCTTGTTCTCTGCCATATCCTAAATATAATTGACAAATATTGTGTAAAAGTGCGCAAATACTGAATCAACATCAATTAGAAGTGTGGCCTATTGTCAATCACATATTGAACGCATCACAATACATAATCATAATTTATTAAGTAATATTGATCACGATTAATATTTTAATAGATAACAGCGCGATAAAAAAAGACATCAGTTTCAATCAAATCCGTATCGTTTATAAAAATCATAAATCTAATTCTCAATAAAAATTAATAAATTTAAGGATTATTTTTGCGTTCTTATTAAATAAATGCTGAAATAAAGTCAAATATGATGACATAATTTTCCTCCTTAATTTTATAATCAGTCTTATAATCAATTTTATTATATGCTGACTAATGTTTTTCATGTTTTACAGAATGTAAATTGCATCCCGTAGTCTTCTACGTATCCTCAATATTGTATTTTCACGATTGCGCCTAAATATCACTAATAACAAGTGCTCCATTTTGCTTGATTTCACCTTTTCACTTCGAAATTTCATGTCGAGCCCATTCACGCGAATAATCTCGTATTTTCACGAGGTGAGATCAACCGTAATTGGGTGAGTTACTCACTTTCGTCATTTTCACCCAATCCGAGAACCGTAATAGGCCCCCCTGTGTGTGTGTGTATGTACATAACTAGCATGTTTTTTAATCTTCAGATATATTTATTATAAGTAATGGTTGAAATTAGTTTGTATTAATGCGTTGTGACGCCACATATGGCACTAGTCAAGCGAAACACGCTAGAAACACGTAAAAGCAGAAAAGAAGAATCGAGTCACGCACGTTTTTACGAGTTCTCATTAAAATCCTGTTTTATACTAAAACACGCCTTTTTACCTTAACCGCCCCATCCCTTTACATATAGTAGTTCTTTAACACATTCTGTTATAGTTTTGAGCTTTTTATTAAAATGTAATTATATAAAAAGTGTTCGTTTCATATCACAGAGAAATATCGTTATCTAATTTTAGAAAATATCAAATTGGAAGTTCTTATCGAGAGGACGAATCTCTTCTCTCACAAATATTATTAATCTTTTAATTAGTTATATAAATTAATGTTACATATACAATTATCAGTTCCGTTATAAAACTTTACATTCGCATAGTTTAAATTTATTATTAATTCTTCACACAAGAAATGTAGATAACTCTCGAGTTCTGCATAATCTACGCATATGATGATAGAATATGTGATAAAATGTGAGAGCAAGAAGCAATGCCACAAGACATAATAATAAATTTCTAGCTTTTGCACGATTCGCCCGCCACTCAAGAAGCTCGTGCCTATGAGAGAAGCGATTTCGATATTGCGCCGGCAATTCAAAAGTACTTCGCAACGGATATAGCGAACGATAGAAATCGTTCAACAAAGCACGAACAATTTCGTTCTCGGTACGCCGAATGGGATCCATATCGTCATTCAAACAAATAAACTTTCTGAAAGCAATGTATATGAGTCTTCCTATATATTTAATAAAAATTATATATATATATATATATATATATATAGTGTATATGTAAAATTATATACATACTTGGGATCCCTTCGAATTTCATCGAGCAGTTGTACTGTTAAAGAAACATTGCTGGTTAACATCTCAAAAATTTCATTTTTGCCAGCTTTTATTATTTCATGCGGATACCGACTGCTTTCGCCGAATTTCGACTGCATTCTTCTAGACACCGATTCACAATTCAATATTAATTCTTTAGAAACTACCGGCTGCAAAAAATAGAAAAAACTTGCAATTTGATTTGCTGTATCACACGCTCAGTATCGCGCAATTATTACTCTATAAATTGATCTATACTTACGAGAGTAGAATCTAGATATCTTTCTCCGGGCGGAACATCAATAATTTCTGATAAAATTGTGTTATGAGAACAATTCGTTATAGCATTTTCAAATTCCATGACTAGATTATAATCTAATGGCAATGAGTATAATCTTGATAAAAGCGTTCTTATCTCTCTGTCTGACCAAGTTCTAAGAACATTGATTGATTCGTAACTTTAATAATCACAACTTTGATAATTATAGGTGTGGCACGCTGTGTTTCTTACCGTGATTTGTCAGTGTCAAACATATCAAATATCTCCTCGATGGATACTTTTCGTTTTTCACTGGACAAAAAGTAGAAGTAAGAAAATGCGAATTGCATGTCTTCGGAATCTCTCATTTTATGACTAGACGTTTTCTTAAACTCAAACTTGAATTTCTCTTGCATATTATTTACAATCGATTTATCTATTAAATGTGGCATATGCGCTGGTACTCTTCTTCGTTCGAGACCATAGACGGTGTTATATATCTTATTAACATATAGTAAAGATTCTGCGTAAGTATCGAGTCCTCGTGTATTGCGTTTCCATTTATTGGAATATGTGAATTTACCAAACTTAATAGAACTATTGAATTGTGCGAGATTTATGTCATTACGATAGCGTCTTAATTGTTCAATATGATTTGCAGTTTTGCTTAAAGGATTTCTGTGTAAAAATTTAGAATACACATGCTGAGAGACATTTTCTGCAGATTTATAGTTTTTTCTATCGTCAAATTTTATGTATGCATTACTTTGCGTATACAATTTCATATTACTATTATTTTTGAGATCGTGAAGTGTGTCAATGGGCTTAAGAGTATTGAGATTATATGAAGGTAATGTTTGAATTGTGGACAATAGTATATTATTCCATGATAAATCAACGACATTTTTATCATGTAATATATTATTTAGTCCATTATATTCACGAGAATCTTCCAAAAATTTGTATGAATAATCTTCTTTTTCTTTCATAGTCTCACTGTCAATAGGGACAGTGGTTGTTTGACAATCTCCACCTACACAGGATTAACATTAGAATAATTTTTTAGATATATATACAGGGTGTCCCAGACTTACCGTATCACCCGTTAATGACAGATTCCTGAGGTTATTTAGAGACGATTTTTCCTCAACGAAAATGTCGAGGCACCAATAATTTTCGAGTTATAAGTGATTGAAAATAAAGGGCTTTTTACAAACTAAGCTTTATGGAATTAAAATATTGACAAAACTACATTCTTCAGTTAATTTCAGGTCGAGTTTAATTTAATAGAATTTTAATTTAAGGTTTAGTTACAAAGATATATGATGGCAAAAATTGGGAGCTTGCAAAAAATGATGACCTCCCTCGACATTTTCATTGAGGAAAAATCGTCTCCAAATAACCTCAGGAATCTGTCATTAACGGGTGATACGGTAAGTCTGGGACATCCAGTATATTATTTAAATATTTTTTAGTATATATTATAGTTATTTAAATAACACATTTATATCACACACATTATTATAAAATTATTTAGTCACCATCAAACTCGCATAATGTAGTATTACAAGCGTGATCGCACGATCCATCGCCAACCCATGCCCATGGACAAACTTCGGAGCAATCTGGAACCCACCACGCCAGATACACTTTCTGTCCACCTGCTTGAGTTACAAAATCTTCTGGCCATATCTCGGCACCTAACATGACGTCATCGTTAAAATATAAAAACTTATCAGAGATTCCAGGTATTCTAAAAGAATGAAAAAAATATTATTACAAATCTGTCCATATTTCATTATGTAATAATGTGAATTCATACATATATATTTCCAAGCACCTATGAATATGACTTTCAATAGCAGGACTAGAAAAAGTTGGTAAATCACTTTTATTTAAAAAAATATCTTCATGACTGACTAGAGTCATTCGAGGATTATCCATATCAAGCCAACTTGGTATTTGGCCATTGGTCACAATGTAAACATGCCTCACCCAGGGTGCATACATTTCTAATGATCGCAAAGAATAGCGCAGTTCGTCTTTATCACTAAATCTTGAAGCTGCAACACTAAGATCCACAACAGGGACATGTTTCTGAAGATTTTCTAAAAACACCGGATCGGAGCCATTTACCCATGTGTAAACCACATCTATAGGGACATGTTGGCATAATTTCTTTTGGAAAGATCTTCCCAAGATATTGTCGTTGAAGGAATGAAAGACCGCCTCGTATTTTTCCTTGCTCCATGTTAACCATACCTAACGAGATATCAATTAAAATTCATCAAATATCTCAATACATAAGCATACACACACATACACATTTATTATATATATATATATATATATATATATATATATATATATACACACATATAATATATAACTATATGTATATATTCTTTATGTGTGAAGAAAATATAATATACATATAACATTTTATAGTATGTACCAAAGATAAGAGTAACAAAACATTTAAAAAAACTAAAAAAAAGTTTTAATATACTAATTCTTCTTGTGATCTGCACAAATCTATCACATGCATAAAAAAATAAATAAAAGTTATTCTAACCTCTCCGAAATGTACTATGCCAATGAATATGCAAGTAAACGCCACCAGTATCACGAGCAACGAGTATTTATATGAGAGTAAATCGTAACACCGTCGCTGTATCAACTTCCATGTGCTCATTATATTAATAAAAATGTTTGATGCAATTAACATTGCTCAACTTTATCAATTCTAAAACCATCTGGAATGACTTGATATTACTTGTCAAGTTATTCCGATTTTTCTAGAAAGAAGTTCAACCACGCCGGCGTTTTTTGCGCAAACCCATGAAGCATCATGAAGAGTAAAAATAAAAGACTTTAACTTGTAGAGAGAGAGTAGCTAAGTCAAGAAACGTCGTTATTTTAAGGCTTTTGCACGTGAAAAAGTTTTAGTCGTAACTGTACGGCCGTAATTGTAAATTGTATGATGTCCATTCTTAGTGCCTTGATTACGCATGCGTACAAAACATTCGAACAACGTTTGTGATATTCTAATCTATTTGTGCGATGTAAATAAACTCAATGAAAAAACAGTAAACAGTTTACAAGATTCCCTTTATTCCTGAAAAACTCTCATAATTGTTCTTAATTCTTGACACACTCTTAATTAACGTAAAAGTATACAATTGCAGCATAATAAAATAATTGTTATGTAGAAAATTATATATATATATATATAAAATATATATATATAAAATATATATATATAATATATTATATATATATAAAAAATATATTATATATACAGGGTGTCCGGTATCAAACGGACCAACGCTCGTGAGCAGATAAAGCGCAGTAAACTGAAAAGAAAAGTCCTGCAACATTTTGTTAAATTCGCAATAGTTATTGCGTTATTAATTAAAATATCTGAGCTAATGAGCGCGTGGGAAATGATAGGCCGGAATCGGTAACATGTAAGGTATGGCTTATTTGTTTATATCTCTTAGCAACAAATATCACGCGTCGCTCGTCGCTCGCTGCGTGACTCCACCTCTCGCTCAGATGATGCTTCCGTTGTTAAGAGACGTAAAAAAGTAAGCCATCGTACATGCCTACCGATTCCGACCTACCGCTCTCCACGCGCTCATTAGCTCACATATTTTAATTAATAACGCAATAACTATTGCGAATTTAGCAAAATAGTAAAGGACTTTTCTTTTCAGTTTATTACGCTCTACCCGCTCACGAGCGTTGGTCCGTTTGATACCGGACACCCTGTATATATATATACAGGGTGTCCGGAGTCAACCGCATCACCCGTCGTGTGCAGGTAGAGGCAATTAAACTGAGTAGGAAAGTCCTGTACCGTTTTGCGATTTTCGCAATAATTAATAAGAAATTAAATAAAAAAGAGCGGCCAATCCGTGCGAGTAAAAGCGCGCGGCGAGAAGAGACCTCCTACTGTTTACGTGATTCTTGTCGCGCGGCGAAAATAAAAGCCTAATGTTTACGCGGTTGCTACGCACACGACAAAGCGGGGAGGAGCACTCTACAAAGGACAATGGATAAATACGAGCAATGCATAAGGTTGGACCCCCGCGTGGGCTGTCTCTTCTCGCCGCGCGCTTGAACTCGCGCGTATTGGCCGATCTTGTTTAATTTATTTCTCATTAATTATTGCGAAGATCGCAAAACGGTAGAGGACTTTCTTACTCGGTTTAATTTGCTCTATCAGCACACGGCGGGTGATGCGATTGACTCCGGACACCCTGTATATATATATACAGGGTGTCCCAAAATCACCGGACACCGTTTCATTGACAGATGCTGTGGAACATTCTAAGACGAAAACTCTTATGCGAAAATGTCGCGGCTATGATAGTTTTTAAATGGGAAGCACTTAAAGTTGACCAATAAGTCTGCGGAAATTTCGCGCGCTCAGACATGGCACATCGCAAAGCAAGTGAAGGTGCCTTTATACATTGACTTAGTTTTTAGATATTGACATAATTCTGCATACAACAAGGAAATTACTTTGAAGTTTTATCTTATTTATCTATAATTGTTTAATTTACTATACATAAAGATTAATGCCAGCATTACGGACTATCAATCAATACATATGTCAAATGAAGTGCGTCACAAACCGGCGCATGACTTTTTTCGTATGGTAAGCATATTCAAATTATCAATCGATAATTTTATATTTCTATAATAAAGTAGGAAAAAATAAATAATGTATAATAATAACGTAGAGTTTTCCTACATCGATAATTACATAGAGCAGATTGAATATGTAAAATCGGTAAAAGTCAAGAAATGTCTTAATTATTTAAGCAATTTTATCATAATTATTATTATTATTATTTTTATATAATTTTTTAATTATTTTATCCTACTTTATCATAGAAATATAAAATTATCGATTGACATAATTTGAATATGCTTGCCATACGAAAAAAGTCATGCGCCAGTTTGTGACGCACTTCATTTGACATTATGTATTGATTGATAATCCGTAATGCTGGCATTAATCTTTATGTATAGTAAATTAAACAATCACAGATAAATAAGATAAAACTTCAATGTAATTTCCTTGTATGCAGAATTATGTCAATATCTAAAAACTGAGTCAATGTATAAGAGCACCTTCACTTGCTTTGCGATGTGCCATGTCTAAGCGCGCGAAATTTTCGCAGACTTATTGGTCAACTTTAAGTGCTTCCCATTTAAAAACTATCATAGCCTCGACATTTTCGCATAAGAGTTTGCGTCTTAGAATGTTCCACAGAATCTGTCAGGGAAACGGTGTCCGGTGATTTTGGGACACCCTGTATATATATATATACAGGGTGTCCCAGAATAATGGGGACTAATCTCGTGTGCAGATAGAGCGGACTAAACTGAGTTGAAAAGTCTTCTACCATTTTGCTAAATTCGCAATAGTTATTGCGTTATTAATTAAAATATCTGAGCTAATGAGCGCGTGGAAAGCGGTAGGCCGGAATCGGTAGGCATGTAAGATGGCTTATTTGTTTATGTCTCTTAGCAATAAAAGCATCATCTGAGCGAGAGGTGAAGTCACGCAGCGAACGGTGAGCGACGCGTGATATTTGTTGCTAAGAGATGTAAACAAATAAGCCATCTTACATGCCTACCGATTCCGGCCTACCGCTTCCCACGCGCTCATTAGCTCAAATATTTTAATTAATAACGCAATAACTATTGCGAATTTGGCAAAATGGTAGAAAACTTTTCGACTCAGTTTAGTCCGCTCTATCTGCACACGAGATTAATCCCCATTATTCTGGGACACCCTGTATATACAGGGTGTCTCACAACCTCCGTACAATACTTTGTTAGCGTGTTCTAGAGGTAAAATAGAGTCAAAAATTCTAATACAAAACTTTTGAGGCTGCAAAAATAGTTTTTGAGTTATAAGCGATGAAAGTTTGCCAATGATATCGCATAGAATTCGCGTGCTCAGACCCGTAATTACACATACACGCATACCAATCTGTCATCTGTTATTGATTTTTTCAAGTTAGGTGATATTGATTTTTACTGCATAGCTGATTTTATTTTGTCGTTTCCTATATACAATGTGTGTTACACGTATATCGTACATTATGGTGACAGGCTAATATTAACAAATTATAAATAACGAAAAATATTTAATTCTTAAATAATTTAATTAATGAATTTAATTATTAAATAAAAATTAATATAAATATAAATATTAATAAAAATAATTATAAATATTTATAATTATTGTTTTTAATTTTTATTTAATAATTAAATTCATTAATTAAATTATTTAAGAATTAAATGTTTTTCGTTATTTATAATTTGTTAATATTAGCCTGTCACCATAATGTATGATATACGTGTAATACACATTGTATATAGGAAACGACAAAATAAAATCAGCTGTGCAGCTTAAAAATCAATATCACCTAACTGGAAAAAATCAATAACAGATGACAGATCGGTACGCGTGTATGTGTAATTACGGGCCTGAGCGCGCGAATTCTATGCGATATCATTGGCAAACTTTCATCGCTTATAGTTCAAAAACTATTGCAGCCTCAAAATTTTTGTATTAGAATTTTTGACTCTATTTTACCTCTAGAACACGCTAACAAAGTATTGTACGGAGGTTGTGAGACACCCTGTATATAAAATTAAAAACGTTTAAAATTAGAAAATGTATTAATAGTTTGGTAATAAATGGAAATATGTGTATTACATATGTGTTTAAATTTTACAATTATATTCTTCTTTTGAATTCTATGTACATAATTTTGAAAGAAAAAAAAACGAAAATCTAAAAGTTAATTGAAGAGAAATAGGAAGTGGCTTGTGAGCCTGATCAACACTCATCAAATGCTGCAAGATAATTTTCAAAATCTTTTCCAAGAAATGAAAGATGAGGCTCCAGGATTTATTTTTTCATACAGTATATTTGAAGATAAATTTTTCAAATTTTTATTAAAAACAATCTTTTTTACTACATTTTCTTAACTATTTCTTTGTTATAATCTGTGTTCTATGGAATTATTATAATGAGGAATTAGATAAATTAAGTTTATCATGATAGATATGTATATAAATGTATATGAAATTTCTATATTATTAAAGTTCTATCTTTTTGTCATTGAAAGTGCAAATTGTTTGTATGGATGACTATTCTTTTTTTCTCCAGATTCATAATAAAATAATAAAATATAAAGTGTTATATAAAAATTCATTATAAAGTTAGTAACTTTTTTATGAAAACATATTCAAAATCTATCGTTTTTTGTTAATAAAACAGCGGCTTAATTTCCTTTCCAAAAATTGTCCTCTAAACTTGGCAACTCGTAGACAGCGAAACAGAAGTAAAAGCGAATGAAACAGGAATAAGAGGACAGAAATAAAATGATTAAATTATTAAAATTATTCCTAAAAAATCAATTGTTATTTATTACTCGTCAAAAATTATTCGTTATTATTAAACGTTATTTGTCAACTCAGAAGAACCTCTCCATTTAAGTGGCGATAAAATTGGTGAGGTGTAACCGTTTATGCAGTTTTACCTTAATTTTAAGTTGATTTTTGTCTTAATTAAATAAAAATATATACATTGTACTATACTCTCCTACTTATTACGTCCTATAAACGATACAAATAATATAATTGACATAAATATTTAGTAGAAATAATATCATTTATATGGCACCTTGCATTAAGTCAAAGAATTATTTAAATATTGATTCACTCTTTACTCTCAATAGGTAGGTCAAAAGATTGGAATATATCTCATAAGCCTTCTTTATTTGACCACTTTTAGATTTGTCAAGATTAAGACTGAAATAAAAGAAGTGAGCACTCGAGAAAGACAGACTTGCAAGACATTGTGATTAATCTTAGGGACTTCCCTAAAGGATATGGAATTGAAGAGAAGCTTGTGCGCGGAATGTTTACAGAAGGCTTTAAATGTCTACGGAAGGCATTTAAAAAGAATTGTTTGACGATGGCCGTTAAAAGTAAAGGTACTTTTCGTTAGAACTCGCGATTGCAAGAATTCGGAAAAAAGCTCGTTATACCTAGAATAGAGCTAGGAATACAGATCGATGGTTTGATTGGGACCTTCTACCTTTACGGAAGGGTTTAGAAGGATTAGATCTTTTGCAATCAATGCGAAAAGATCAACTCATAGAAATTCTGTGAGTTAGTGGAGCGAGTGTCCGAAATTGCGAGTCTTCAAGATTTTGGCAAGGAATCCTGACGCTTTTTTTAGATACATTTTATTTGACAAATGATGATCATGATGTCAAGAGAGAAATATTTAACCGATCTTCGAAGAGTAATTTTTCTAGTTTTAGGAAAGAGGGATAGAGGACTTCGGCGTAGAGCTACTGGGAGATTTGAAGCGGACTAAAAGCTAATATTGTCTAATCCAACAGGGTCAATCAAGTTGTCGGAATCTTGAAACTCTTGAAGTCAATGGAATGGAATCGCATTTTCCTAGTTTTTTTGTCAGGAGAAACTGGCACAAATGATGGATCTCTTATGTGTCTTGAGTCAAGTTCTTTATTGACAACATATTCTAAATTTTTGATATGATATACGAATATTTATAATCGAAGAAGTCATATGTTAATTACAAACATCATTTATGTAATTACAACTCTTGTACAAGTTTGATACATGACAAAAGTGTACAATATACACATTTATGTATATAAAAACATAGTCATAATATCGCTTAATAATAATGTATTTTATTAGTTTGTCTAAATATATTTACGCAATACATTGTTACGCGCGAAGAAAGCAATTTAGGTGCTTAAAGACTTACGCTCAGGAACATGTTTGATATGCGTTAAATGCTCGTATTCATCTTGAGAATAACAAAAATCGTAATATCGTAACATTACTTTTAAGCTGTCATATTTTAATTATATAAATAATCGAGCGGATGAAGTCTCTTTTTAATTTCATCCAACAATGATTTGTCTAACAATATAATATAATCATATTATTCCTGTGATATATGCCAAGTCAAAGTTTAAGAATAGCAAGTACAAAAAATTACGAAAATTTGAGATCGAGGGATATTATATTTTGAAATAATATCCCATGACATTTAAATAAAATTGCAAATACATATATACACGAAATATATATTTATTATTTCATTCACCATGTTACAGATATACATACCATTTTCTGAATTTTTAGGGAGATTTTACCCTCGTGTACGGATAATTTTGTCGATATAATTAACACACGCGCACACAAACTGTAACAAGTTCTTGCACGTGATCGTTTTATGTCACAGCCGCCTATAGTCCCTTTAGTTTAATTAGTTTAGTTTCGCAAAGGAATTAACAGTAATCAACCAGACAACGTGAGTGTCTGAAACACATTTTGTTTTAAAATTTCTTTTTAATAAATTTATTTGTTCCTGCGAGCGTGGTGCGATAGAATTTATTGGTTTAATTATAATTGTTTAATTATATGATTATAGGAGTATTTGAATTAGCAAAAATAATTTCGTTTTGATATTGATAATTATTAATAAGGCAATACAGTTAGGTCCCCTATGTGTGTGTGTGTGTGTGTGTGTGTGTGTGTGTGTGTGTGTGTGTGTGTGTGTGTGTGTGTAGTGTGTGTTTTGTATTATTTTTAAAATATTTTATTAAAGTCAGTCTTTGAGAGTATTGTATATTAAAAAAATCTGCTTATTCATATTGTACCATGTAAAAGTTTAGTTTACGTATACGTATATCATGACGCAACGCGCACCTAATATAATTAGTCTGAGAGCGCTCGAGTATGATTTCACTTTTATATTGTAATATTACAAAGCTCGAAGCGAGAAAGAATTCACAATCACAATAATTTGAATAAGATACAAAATACAGCGATTAGTGAAGAAATTACGATTTGATTTTCTTGACATATGTATTAATAATTTTGTATCTATATATTGTTCAAAATAATATATTATTTTTTTTACGATAACATGATAATTATTGATAAAAAAATCAACGTGAATTTATACAAACGTTTTTAAATCTCCATCTCTTTGATTTGTGAACTCTATATATCTGGATAAAATAACTGAAAATAAGAGACACAACATTTTTTTTATATGTGTCAATCATAGATTAGGAGGTTGATACAAGCTCTATATGTATACGAAGCGAACTTAGTAATTATCGTGGAAAACATGAAAGATATGTGAGAAATGTTTTAAACAAAAGTTTTATAGTATTTACAATAATCCTGCATTTACATTTTCCAAAATTATATTTTTTAAACTACTCTCTTTTCTCCCCCCCCCACACTCTTTCTCATTAGTATCTGATTTAATTAGTATATTAGTATTTGATAACAGTTTAGTTTTCGAAATAAAGCGTGTTATATGTCCCTTTTCTAGAATATTCCTTTCCGCAATGTTTTTGCAGCGTTTCTAGAATCGCACGAATTGCGATCCAAAAGCTTTCGTATAGTTTCTCGATGACATCACCGACCGGCGCATTTGATCATTCCTAATAACACGAATATACTGAATATTTTGGTTAATTTATGCATCCAGTACAATCTGTAATACATTAATGATCGACTTATTTCTTCTGCGCAGAGTATCTTGCAAGTGTAAAAATGATTAAGAATATGAAATTGTGGGAGACTTACCTCGATAAACGACTTCGAGCATTATTTAATGTATCTGGATTGTCTTTCAAAATGTATTTTCTAATTCCTAACATGTATTGATGTAAATATGTATCCCAATCCAAGCTTCTAATATCTACATTGAAGTCGTTACAATCTCCCGACGCTCCGACAAATTTCACTAGTTTTGTCATGTTATCAGCGCAGAATTTCCACTCGTTCATCGCGAAGAATTCTCCGGTTTTAGCAGCGCGTTCGAAACGTTTGGTGATTTTCATCATTCTGAAAAAGATGATGCATCGAAATGCTATTATTATAAATAGAATTGTTTTTTTTCGCGCGTGTGGTTAAAACGAGAGAGCACTTACATAGGTTTGCAACCTTGGACCCTTAATATAAGATCTACGATAAACGCAGGTAAGAAGTGCAATGTAGCTACCATAATAGTGTGAATAAATTTGTTTGTCCTAAATGTAAAGTCTGGATACCACATGACGTATTTCGAGGGGGACTCTATAGCGTGTTTTCTCGTAAGATATCCGAATTCGCGCCATCTGCAAGAAATCATATTTTTTTGTTATTGTTTCATTATGTCCACGGTGTTCGTTCCAGTTTAACGGTTTCTCACAAATACTCACGTAATCGGATGCAGTGCGCTGCTGGTGCAATTGTAAATCTTTATCGTATCGCTACGTTGCATAGCGTTATGCCAAGACGCGCATATTAACGTATCGACAACAAAATCGACAGGTACAACGTCTACTACTAAATTTGCGTTACACACGATGCTCCTAATAGTGCCTCTACCTATCTCCGTCATTATACCTGTCAAATAATAGAATATAACGTGTGTACGCGTCTATATGTATAATCCCTTATATGTATAATTCCCCCGGAAAAAAACACTCAAATATTGAGTGTTTACACTCAATTTTGGGAGTTTACTCTCAAATTTGGGTGTATACACTCAAATTTTGATTGAAGATTGAGTGTTTACATTCAAACGTTGAGGGTATACACCCAAAGATTGAATGTTTATACTCAAAATTGAGTGTAAACATTAAAAGATTGAGTGTATTCATCCAATGACTGTTTACACTCAAGTTTAAATGTAAACATTGAATGTTTAAAAGTTTACTCTCAACACTTGGATAATAAATGACTGATTATTCTTATAAAAACATTCAATTTTATTTCATTCTCATTTAATGTACGCTTTTAGTGTATTTGCATTTTATTATTTTCATGCACTTAATGATCACGACAAACAATTTGTCAACAAAAATTTTTACCGATAGTGTTATTGTGATCATTACAGAATATCTTAAACTAATATTTTATTTCAGAGTGTAGCCTGTCAAGTGCTGTATAGTTTATTCATTGAACTGCGTATCCAGCTTATTGTTACACTAAACTTTAGTGTAACAACCGCTTCAGATTAAAGTACAACTTCAATGTTACCC